>JARGXX010000014.1:0-127685 GCA_030374765.1 Agarophyton chilense
ACTGCCGAGTGGCACGGATATAAGCTGTAGGATATGAATAAGAAGGAAAAAATAGTGTCACGGGATGTATAGTTTACTGAGCTGAACTGCACGGATGACCCGTTAAACAGTTTTGACAACTCTAACAATGTCGATGTTAAAGTTTCGGGTGAATCTGAGTCAAATGAACTCGAAAACTCTTCCACAGTTATTGATCCGGCACAAGAGGATCCCTGCACACCAACAACAGCATGTGATGGACCACTCGATCTTGAGACAGCCAAATCCCCAGTGGTAGAACACGTTGCTTCACCTGAACAAGAGACACAGTAATTGCGACGTTACACGCGCGAACGGAGTAAACAAACGTCTTGGTGGCGAGGAACCGCTCTGCTCACTGCCAGTGACGACATTCCCCCGTCATGTCGTGATGCAATGTCACGTGCCGATTCAAAGGCATGGACAAAAGCATTCAAAGGTCTTCTCTGAATCATCATATTCATTAATGAAACACCCTATTCATGGCGCTTTGTTTTTTGCTACAACTATTTATCATTTAACATTATTATCACGGTAGGAGTCTATCGGCCCAGGATATTATCTTGAATATTTATATTGAGGAGTCCAAATTACAGTTGACATCAGCATATCTGACGAATTCGTCAAAAAATCGGAACGAGATATACTTGAAACAACACTTAATCAACCCGTGTATAATAATTCGTTTTCTTTATCTAATATTTTATTATAATGGTACAGTTTATCATTATAAAGTAGTATTAAAATAAAGATCTAGTTGATTGATGATTGAGTTGATTCATGATCACAGCAAAACATATTACACAACACTGACAAATCGGACGAATATGTGGACTGGAGATCTACCAAATACCTTTTATTTACATCTACCGAACATCTTAAGGACGTCTATAGGACATCTCAGAAGTCGGACCGACAGTCATGCTACATGCTATATAGTTTAGATGTCCGGAACTAAAATCTTACGGGGTTCTCAAGGATATCAATGTGCTTCACGAAGCCCAAACTTGATCAACTATTTGTGTACAAAATATGGCCCAGAAAAAGTACTGCATGTGGGTCATCTACTTGTCCCAAATGCGAACATTAAGAGATGCTCCATATATGAACTTATAAAAGTGAACCAGATGCAATGAAAATGTGTCTCAAAAAAGTGTTAAATTTGATCACGTTCTGATTCACAGTTGCCGAAAACTAGGCCACCTCGTTTATTTTTTCTGTTGGAAATATGTTCAGAATCAGGTCTACCAGGTACCAAACAATTTTGTTGGACTCGCGACGAGATTAAAGCCACATTTAGCTCTCAATTTCTCCAGCCAAAAGACCCAATAAGTCAGCTTATAGCCCAGAACAAGTTCGAATTAACACCGTAAGAGTTCTAAACTATTCATATATAGGTAGGTCTGTCCATATGTCGATCAGAACACTACCGCGCCTTGTGGCAAGCCAATATCGACGTCGCATGTAAAATGTAACGATGAATTTGCTTTATGGTTAGAAGATCCGCATCAGAGCAGTCAAATAATGAGAATTTCTGCGATTGTTAAAAGAGCTTCGGTGGGCTTAAATCCGTTAGAATTCAGAGCATAAGAACTGGCACATACTTTCATAAATTCAGAACCACTTTGAACGTGCAAGAGAGATATCAAGTCTTCAAGGGGGTTTAGGAAGTGTGGGTACACTTGGCAGTGAGTGATATGCAGTTTAGTTTAAACATTAGTCGTGTAGAGAGTTGGCCACACTTGAGAAAAGAATATATTGATCTGTCCATTGCTGCTTTAGTAGAAGGATGAACGACATCGATATGGTTGCGGCGCCCTAAGATCTTGAGGGGGAGGAATGGTAGTGTGGTGGCAGACTGTGAAAGAGGAGAAGCATTAGAACGTTAGGACTCTGTCGCAGACTGGAATTACGAACTGGTGGACTTGAGAGAATTCGGAATGTTACTTTCTGCTTTCCAGAACATTTGACTGGATCAATAATCTTAAACCTAAAAGACACCGACATGAGTTCTGATCACGCAGAGTCGGATCTGCGAAAAAGTCAAAAACATTGGAGAGGAATGGGCCTAATGGACATTACGGTGAATCATGCTGTTTCAAGTAGGTAAACTTACATGGTAGAGTTTTGAATTTTGCATTCTTTTCTTCGGAGATCAAGTTGGGCTGTGAAAAGTTCATAGCGGTGTATCAGTTTCAAACGGTGGCCCTCTGCAACGAGATATCGAAGGAAACGGAAGAAGTATATGTTTTGGGGAGTACTAGGCGCGCATGAGAGATTTTGCAATGTGAATTATATAAAGAGTGAGTCATAGGAAAACTTCGAAACCATACCAAGATCCAAAGAAATAGAACGACCGAAAACAAAGTGGTATGTCGCGCCATACGCAGGTTTAAAATAAACCTCTGGCATTGCGCACAGTAAGTTAAATTATTATCTAGTAACCTACCCACACAAAAACAAACACAAACAGAGAAGATGAACTACCTGAAAAAAAAGTATGCAAAAGGATTCTAACCGCTTAAGAGGCATATGAATCAAATTAATTCACATAAGTCGGCCCCGAAGGGAAGGGGCAGCAGAAGAATTTTTGATGCGAGAATGGACGAGCTTGATGTCTGTGTAACAGATGCTCTTACGGTTGACGTTGCGGTTTCTGTTCTCGGAGTGCCTTGATTTCAGGCTACGTGGCTGATGACAGGTACAACCATGGTTTTCGTCTGCGGCTTCCAAGTGAGAATTGCTCGAGCCTGTGTTACCGTTTTGGTCATCCGAGTCTTCTAGATATGCTTCGAGTGTCCACGCTATGCAGAATTGTTTCGATGAGGAAACCTGTCCAAAATTCCTACGTCTGACTCAGGTAAAAAGAATTGACGGATAGCATCGGTTGAGTTCGTCCATTTGCCTTCGTAGGTGCACTTTTTCAAGCATGCGGGTCTTCCAAGATACGCTCGCTAACCCTTCCAGACGAACATTTGTCACGAATTTTCTTCGTCTTTTCAGCCGTAGCATCTTTCGTGTCTCTTTGAATGTTTTTTTGATGAACTCCGTCATAACCCAGCCATTTTGTTCATGCGCAGTGCTTTGATTCGTTAAAGAGAAAGACGTCACTCAGCTTGAGAAGCTGAACGACGAATACGTACAACAGCGATCCTCATAATAGTTCCTTCTCCGAGCTCGGATAACTCATAAGGTTTCCTTAATGGACTTTAATAAAGTTTTCAATTTCTTTTCTGATGCTTACGCTGTTGGAAGATTTGATTAGAAGATGATAAGGGCCATAAAGAAGGATTTTCATCTTTCACAACCGTCACCAAATATAGCCAGAAATAAGCTGTGATGGAGAGTTCATGGAGGAAGCCGCATATATGTCTCTCTTCAGCAACCCTCGTCACATTTTTTATGCCGTAGTAGTACTCAAATGCACATTGTTCTGGTAGGACGCTATATGTAAAGGATTTCGGTTCGAGTTATTTTCATTTTGTTTTTCTGGGAACTGAGAAGAACATCGGTTACGTGTCATCATCGCAGAAAGACAAACCGTTTACCGAAGTGTAAACCTTGACAGTGTTCTCTGAGGGTTTTCAACAAGTCTGCACAACGCTGACCTAATTTTGTCTCCAAACTTCCACAATACAAACTCAGATTGTTGTTCATCCTCATGACCACTGTTTGTGGCCTCTCTAAGATTTATAGGTGTTCCTCGAATAAGTGCCCAACTAAAATGTTTACACGATATAGGCATCGGCGTTTTAGCTCTTTTCCTCCATAGACTAATTTTCCTCAAGCCTCAGCCACATATCATTGGCACATTGAGAGATGTTTCATATATCAGTTGCAAATGTCCCTGCCTTCAAAGAAAAATGGTCTCAAGACAGAAACCGATGAAGCATTTAGCAGTTGGCAAGTGCCTCGCCCTGGAATCACGTCTTTGCTGAATCCTACCATCTCAAAAGCTCATTTATGATGCTCCACAACCAGAACGTCTTCGGGAAGTTGTGAGATATAAAAGTAGTATCGATTCGAGAATCCTGTCAGATACCAAGAATCAAGGTTACATGGACCTAAACAAACTATCTACTTCATCTTCTACAGCATCTTTCGCGAGCGACCTTTCATGTGGGGAAACTAAACATGTAGGATACTGGAGTGAGGAAAGCAGAGTTTCGGGTAGCATAGTTTCCGGAAATTCAGATTTGGTCCGGCCCAGTTCGAGTTCTATCGGCAGGGAAAACAGGTCATGTATGTGTACATAGAGGCGTGCAAGTCGTTCGGGACTTGAATATCAGCAAGCTGGTTTTGATGCCCCTGTAAAGAAATACATTGGAGAAGCTACACCATACAAAGGCTTTCTTTCCTCAGAAAGATACGGAAAGGCTTTCTGCGACCAGAAATGCTGCATTCTTTTTGCGTGTCTCCTATAACTTGTGAAAACCAAATTAACTTCAAGAAAAAGACGCTGCAAAACTTCTCTCGATATCCAGCTAGAAATGAGATTGTGCTAATTTCAAACCTGTCAATGTACATGGCGATCTTTTTATAGGCCGATTTGAAAACTACAGGCAAACAAAGGCTTGGGTATGCTTCGATCTATACTCAGGACATAGTTCCCTCGATTTACCAGTCGCATGCGTAAGGTACAGGATCTCCTGTTGTACGGCGGGTGAAGGCATCTTAGTGCTCAGAAAGAACAACAATGTAACCGCCACAGTTGCGTGCCCAAAGAGCTTTCTGTTCTACCCGTTCAGATTGTTTTGTCTATTGTTGAGAACTGCCCGGTAAAACGGATATGTGCATATGAGATCCTCCAATCATATTTGAGTTACATCTTCTTTCTCCAATGACCACAAGGAAGTGTTTTGTTCCCAGATATGGACCTTTCATAAGCATCACCGTTTCCCTTGTTATTTAACGAATTTAAATAAGCAGAATCAAGAGTCCTAGAACTGTTACACTCCGCATTTTACCATTCTTCATTTTAATAACGGGCGAAAATCCGCTTCCTATATCGAAATGTCCGCTTCTTCGAATGGTCTTCGTAAAAGGGAACTTCTTTTTTTTCTAGCAAGAATGGTTTTGCAGCAGTTCTGCGCATATACTGCCTCCTCCAGGCGTTTGAAGAAACCGTTAAATCGAGAAGAATCTTCCAGATTCTATGATAATAGCAGGAAACAGAGAATCCAAGGGCAGCCATACACAGCCAACCAGGCGCAGGCAACCATTTCGTGAGGATGAAGTGCTCATCCCAGACTTGAAACGGAGCAGTTTGGTGCAAGGACCATACTTCTTCCAATTCCAAGGACGCTTCTGGCGAGTATGGATTCTTTGGAGAGCACCGAAATCTCCACAACAGAAACCGGGACTTCCCGTGGGATCCCGTTTATTCTTAACAGGGAGGGAGCGAAACATAGTGTACCGCTCGACCAGCTCTTCAGCGTCTACAAGGGAGGCGGAATACAGCTTTTGGGGTGGTCTGGTAGGATGTCGGTGTCAACTACTTGAGTGGCTTCGGCTCTTCAGCTGCGTAGACCCAATTTATATACAGGTGCGAAACAAATGGGTTTTCTCTCCTTGCCAACAATTTGTCCACCTCTGGGAAATTGCGCACTAGTCGGAAGTGGTTCGGTACCTGGTAGAAGAGAACGATTTTCCTAGTTCCAAGTATTTGTATCGATATCTTGATACAGGAGCGAAATGGTTAGCGCAGCTGACCGCAGCGCTTCGAAGTTGCAAGACCATTTGTATTATCCACCTCAAAGGTAAATGAAAACACCAACGACAGAGTTCGGATGGCGTACGTGTCCTTGAGCTTTAACGAAAAGGTGGTAGAGCTGGAAGACCCGTTGAGCGGAAAGCGGGCTAGAAGGACATTAATCGAAGATGATACTCGGTGTGGACTGGAAACGCAGACCTTTTTCGTAAAACGGAGTCAATCGCAGAAAAAGCCGATTATCTAATCGGCGTAGAAACACAGACATGGGGTCATCATTGTTCGAAAGCATCACGCAGGGCTCTTTAGCGGTGCCGGATGTGCTCGAAAAAGAAGACACGACAATCAATCCTAACTTGGCGAGAGCTGGACAAATGTTCGACACAATTAGCTGGATTCATTCAGGTCAAACGTTATGCCCCATTAAGAAGTGCTGGAAATAGTTCTTAGAAGTGGGTTTAGTTTTCAACACTGGAAAGCTCATAATCACTTCGCTATACCTTTGTCACAGAGTACTTGTTTCACTACTTTGTAGGGGATGTACACGTCTATTTCTGCTTGAAGCAGAAGTTCAAAGAATAATCCTAATGCGTCATATAAGAGATGCCTTATCAAAAGGCAAGTTCTGATTCATAGTTACCATCTAAGAATAGGTTTTGTTGAGCTTTTTCGAGATATATTGTTTATCAAGCTTCTTTCTTTTGTGAATTTTCTTTTCTTTTCTGCACATTGGGTCGGATTTAGTCAAAAGATTTGAAGGGTTTCGAGGTTGTACGTTTTTTCTTCTACTTCCTGCTTCCATAGATTGATTTCTTCGTATTAGATTTTTCAACTACGAGGACTTCGCCATCTACCTGGCATTTATTGACTAAAAAGGCATTTCATTTTCGCTTTGGGTTGAAATACGTTAAAAACTAAAACGGGACTTAAAAGTAATAATTGTCTCTAAGCCAGCAAAGAAATGATTAAGTTTGGGCTGCCAATGTCTTCTTTTTGCTGGCTTTGTGTTTGGACAGTCAATTCGGGGCAGAGACGGAAACTTCCATGCAAACCCATCAATACTTCGCATCTTTGATTTTTGTCCTTGCACTCGAATCTCAAATCAATCACAATCATCCAAAATGGCATTCTCGAGTCTTTTAATAGTCTTGCTTGTGTCATACGAGTGCCAAAGTCGCTGAAAGAGATGATGGAGCCATCGCCGCCAAGCGAACTGTGAAAGGGCTGGAACGGAACGAAGGCGAGATTTGTCCGCTTGCACATGGTACAGCTTTGGCGTTTATCTGAAGGAGCGATGACAACGGTTGAGCTCTGTGAGCCGCCGGGCCCTGAGGTATCTCACAGACGACACGTGGACGGGTCGACCTCAGGTGGACTCATGTAGATTATTAAATTATTTTAATTAGTGTAATAGTTTAGCATTACAGTGCCAGGGAGATCCCAGCGCCTCGCCAGTACTATGTACTTGGCTCGAGTGGCGCTTCTCCCTTAAAGCACGGTAAGTACCGTTAGGGTACTAATCAACCCCCTTTGGTATATTAGTTCCGCCCTTTGGTCTTCAAACCGTCGTTTTCGTAGCTCCAACCTGTAGGACTACGCAGTAAACGCCAGCCCATTGCACCGAGTACTCTGGGAGGGCCGCCGTCAACGATTCGAACCTTAGGATCTGCTCTAGCACACTACCACCCGTCGAGACCTGTACGCTATCCCAGCGGTCATTTCGTTACAGTTTACGAACGATACAGGTGGGGCTGCAACGAAGTCTGCTCCATTCTCAAGACTTATGTAATGTTCTTAGCTCAAGGGCAAAAAGTGTTCTGATACGAGAAAATTAGAAACCATGAAGCAAGAAGCATACAGCCGTTAAGATTTATTGCGATATATTCATCAGATATTCTGCTGCAATCCACATATTAAACTGGTCGTCTGTGATGCATATTCTTGACCAAAACCTGGACCGAAAGCTCGCCCATTGCAAATTGGAGGCATGAATGTGGTTGAGGCAAGGGGAACAAAAGCGATTACTTCTGCTGCTTCATCTTCTAATGACGTCAACATAGTTTGATGTTGGCTTGGTAAGATTTTGAAGGCGTGAGGATAATATTCTTTTGGGCAAGACGCCTGATATCGTGTCTTAAATGGGGCAATGTTTGCTGCACAAACATCATGCGACCTTTAAGTTTGGGCCCCAGACGTAGGGCTGGCTTGATTGTCGACGTTTTGTAGTACAAGGAACTTTCGTGTACACGGAAATTCTATATGGATTGGACTGTTTTTATTCTGTCCAGTCCAACCGTCGTATTACCACGTCCTCGCAGTCGTTGTCGAAACCAAAAACAGCGATAAACTGTAACTTATCCAAGTACAGGGTAGAGAACCCTGCTGTTGGCTCACCAACAGCTCGGCACATGTTCTGAACCGACACATGGCGGTGGCCTCAGTCCTTCTAATTCGATTGGAACTCCTCATCGTTGTCAAGAAACAATCAAAGGTCTTTCATCGATCTTCAGATTCATTAATGTATTACATTCACGGCGCTTTGCTTTTTGCTATAACTATTTATAACTTAACATTATTATTACGGTAGGAGTCTATCGGGGCAGGATATTAATTTGAATCTTAATATTGAGGAGTTCGGATCAAAGTTGACATCTGCCTATATGACGTAATGGTCAATAAATTAAAAGGAGGGATACTTGAAACATTAATTAATCCACCTGAATGTTAAGAATATATTATAATGTTAGAGTTTATAATTATAAAGTCTTATTAGAATAAGGACCCACGTGATTGATGGTTTAATTGATTGATAATGTAAGCGAAATCACAATAGACATCATTAGGAAAGAAAAGGGATATGGGCTGGAGATCTACCGAATAACTTTTATTAACCTCTTCTAAATATCTTAAAGACGTCTACAGGACATCTCGAAAGTCCAACTGATTGTCATGCCATGTATTTGAGATGTCTGAAACCAAAATCTAACGGGTTTCTCGAGGATATCAATCTGGTTCATAGGGCACAGGCTTGTACAAGTAGAGACGGCCGTCTTTAATAGACTGCTTGACTGCACCATAATAATATATTCCTAAGATGTGATTAAACAATTTTACTTTAGATACATCTTACTAGTATCTCCCGAATATCTTGAGGACGTCTATTAGAACATCACGGATGTCTTAATGAGAGTCATGCTGTGTACATCAAATGTCTGGAATGAAATGCTGAGGGAGTTCTCTAGGCTGTCACTGTGTAATGGAATAGAATGGCCTATAATCGTGCAGCTCATTCATTTCCATATATCGACTTTTGAATACGAAAACCTTTTCAGGGAATATACGACGAGCGTGAGGCTTTCTGTTGTTGTTTAGTAATCATTTTTTCTTACAGATTGTCGAAGACGTAAACGCTATTCTGTAGTTTCTGTGTAAACCTTTTATGGGCTTCTTCCTTTGTAATGGCATTGAACGTTGTTTCCAGGGAAGCCACGCTAGTATGGAGACTTGCCGGATCAAAGCTCAAGTATGGGCGTTGCACGTCGCCCCAAACAACGCGGAGTGCTCTTTGAAGGTTTCTTGGTTGATCTTTGCTTTGAAGTTTTGTACCAGGCACCATCAACAGGGTTGGAGTGGTTCAAATCTAAAGTTGTAGTCCACCAGAACCGAATTATATCGTTTCACCAGCATTTCATATTTCTTTCGATCACCTCTGCCGACCCGGGCATTAAGTTGGCTTCGTTCCGAGGAACTCTGTAAACATTACAGAAGTCTTTCGGTCGAAAGTGGGCCACAATGCAACATGGGAAGTAATCGTAGAAGTGCTTTTTGTCCTCTTTCTCCAACATCTTTCCTCCTTCATTCCTTTGAAAAGAGGAAATGTATATGAGATCACTGATGAAAAGCAGTGAATTCTTTATCTTGACGTCCTGTTCCGGAGAGGCACTGTGATATGCCATAAATGTTCCAAAGATATTTAAGATTACATCGATTTTGAAGTCAACTTAAAACAATTTTGAAGGCAAAATGATGTGCACTGGATCTACAGAAAATACGCAAAAGATTACCTCAAATTATGTACTGTGGATGTACACGGTATCTACAATGGACGCTCTATTGATGTGAAGATGATGACCGACAATGTGTGCATTGGATGCGCAGCAGTTTCCTACGTCCGTGAAAATAATATGTTCTTGAGATACCCTTACAATGCCCGTCTCGGCATCAAGATCATCCAATCAAAGTTGATTATATTTGAACTCGCAGCCAATTCTGTTTGGCAAATATTATTTGGCATTTGATGCCATTGCAACTTGAACATGGAATGTAGATAACAAGTGCAGTTGGCCTCCAAACACTGCTCTTTCACAATGTGCTGTCCATTTCGTATCCATTATCTCGTATTTCTTCGTCACAACCTGTCAAACTCAATGTTAGTTTTCCTCGCACATCGGCGCACCTTTATCAATGACTCTCCACTGCTCATCACGAATGCGTTTCTCCTGCGACTCCTCGTAAACGCCCTTGTCTTCCAGTTCCATCAACAATACTTTCACCCACAGAATCGAAGAAGGTTCGACGGCCGTTTAACTCCAGGAAACGATGTTTCTCTTGATACAAGAAAGGTCCTCGATAGTTTTTTTTGTGTCTCGAATGGTACCCCTCCGCTGTGCTCCATTTAAGCGGGTGTACAACCGCCCTGTGATGCGGTCGAACAAGATTCCGTACATCTAATAGAACCTTGAACTTTGGTAGGTTCTGGAGAATGTTACTTGCTCCATTGGCGTTTGGTACGAGACGTTGACCACCCAAAGCTCATGTATGACCCTATAATACATGTTGAACGGTTGAACTTCAGAACCATCACAGTTTCGTACGTCATCCGAGTCTTCAGGCTCGACATGTGCTGCCACACACCATCGCTGTCGGGCTTTATGCATACCCTGTCTTTCAAGACGGAAAAATACAGCCAAACACTCTATTTCAAGAGAGGCATCATCGCCTGACGCTGTGATTGACGGGAACAAGTCCCAACTCACTAGCTCAATGTCGTTTGCAGTGATCGGAAGAGATGACCCAACGTATTCTTACACTTGCCTGAAACGTTCCGGGCCTCACAACCTCGAGCGAGTCCCGAAGATTTTACACGAGACACGGCTGTTTGTAACATGGTTTTGCTTTTGCCACTCAGCTCTTCGGTCTCCTGTTGCAGGGATTCGGAGTTGCTCGAAAAATGCGAATTTGGGTGTCTCATATTTTTGTTCCACGGTGTGCTCAACTCGTTTTCTGCTTTCTCTTTCTTGGACCCCATCCCGCCACCAATCATTTTCAAGGCGAACAGGGTATTTATTTTGTGTAATACGTTTGCTTCTGGCCGTTGCCTGGACTTCAAAATGTCATTCAAACTCCCCGCCACACGCTCAACAAAGAACTGGGATCTTTTACGTAGAAGGCCACATTCATGTAAAATTTCAGGAAAGTGGAGAATGGCATGCGTACGAGGAGTGAAACAGAACAGGGAAGAGGTACCGTTGTAGAAATACTTCACAAACAATGAATGAGCTTGTACCACCGGTTCTCTCAGTCGAAGTACGTCGTCCTTTCTAGGTACCGTTTTTAAAAGAATATGCGTGATTTTGGACGTCAACCTCCATTTAGTGGTCAGCCTTGCATTGATCGAGCTGTTGTTAAATAGGTAGGGTCCGTAGAACAGTGCAAAACTCTGGAAGTCCTCCGCCTTAAACCCCCAAATGTACTTGAACGATTCCGGAGGACGTCCCCATATTGCCCGAACTCCCCTGTAACCAGACGAAAGCGCCTCGTTAATACTCTAGATAACGCCGTCCTCAACGACGAAAGCGTATTTTCACAGGTCCAATTTTGGATGTGTAGCAATGCTGAGAGCAACCAAATGTTTTGCCCAGTCTGGAAGCCATTGGTGTGTAGGATCATAGGGCGCACACTTTACTATATCAAATTAGAGCTTTCCCATTACTAGACGTCTCTTGATTCCTGTACTCTTCATGATTCTTTCCTGCACATTTCTACTGCCAGATCTCTCCAATGGACTCCATGTTTTCATAACTTCATTTGCATTGGGCAACTATGAACATTCTACTGCAATACAAGCTTCTGGTCTGCTCCTTGGCGAGACTCTATTGAGGCGCCTACTGTTTGTAGATGCAGGTAACATCAATAGACGATTTCCTCTTTGAGATGCTCTCCGAGCTCCTTTGTGACATTTTCTTCAGGGAAACTCCGCATTATGACCCTTCCTGCCAATCATTTTGCTGGGTGCAGGCCAGTCTGCTGTTCAGAATAGGAGGTAAACATAAACGGTCCTTAACTTCCCGTCGTTGCAGTACATACTAACTCCCTTTTCCAGATTTACAATGTCGTTGACTAGAGGCGAGAAGAACAAGTCGAAGAGCTCAGTATCGTGAGATCCGGGAACTAAGGCACCCAAAAGAACGTCTGAAGCTTGGGATTGGTACTCCGGACTGTAGTTCAGAATGGTGAACATCAAAGTCCAGAGAGATTTTTTCATCTTTCGCCCCTTAGACACTTCAACACCGTCCGATGAGAATGTTAAGAAAACATATAATTCATCATCTTCGTTTCACTTGCACAGTTGCTCCATGTGTAAGTCTAGAACGTTTGTGCAATTGTAGAAGCCATACAGATAGAGATCATGGCTATCGGTTCCTAGTGCTGCGTTATATGCAAATTTGCATCCTTTCCACAAGGCTTGGAAGGAATCTCGCTCGCTGCAAAGTGCCGCTATCTGCTCTGAAAGCAGTCTGTACTAATATCTTCTATGATTTATTACTGGAAGGCTTCATTTGCCACTCGGGCACCGTATGTTTTCAGTGTACTGCTCGAAGCATGGTGCGTGTTCTTCTTGGCACATGACGCCAAAATAGCGTCGAACTCCAGATCTTCGCCTCAAAAAGATCATATTGGCGTCGTAGCTAAACTTTAAACCTATATCCGCTGTTTGAAGCAACCTTTGCAATTGATTCTCTGAATGTCCACCGCACTCAATGATTGAACAAGCTTCCAGCAGCCTTTTTGTTTCAATCTGCTTCAGGGCATCGATTATTCCTTGAGGTGGCCTCGAACGAATTGTTACCCGACAAGCTTTCCATTGCCTTATTCCTTCACTTCCGACAACCACAAAGCATTTGCTTTCATCTGGCTGCCAATCATACAAAGGATCTTCTGCATCCTGAAAAAGGAATCCCATCTCGTCTTCCAGATGATTTGCGCCGCTTGTGGTGCCCACAACGGTTTTTTGTACAATAGCAGGGACAGAAGACGTTGGGAAGTCGATACGTACATACTCCCGAATTCCCCGGATTCAAAGAATCGATGCTGCTTTCGAAAAGATCTCCAGATACATCATTGGATGGCGCGTTGATGGTGTTTTCTTCTTCACCATTATCTAAATGAATACGATTCATTTCTGCATTGGGCCAGCTTCGAGTAAAAAGCTCTTGCTCTTTTAGAACTGTACATGCATTTTGTGTGACATGCAGTGATTCAGGCTCAGAAGATTTCCGCTGTCTTTTGTGCTTCTGAGTCTCTTCGTCGAGGGTCCTATTCGCATTGGCAGTTTGTTGTAATATCCTTTTCAAAGATTCAGATCGACTGTCTGAAGAATCACTCCGCGAGCTACTGCTGTAATGGACTTCTTGAGAAACCTCAGCGGCATTGGTGCGCCCCGGGTCTTCGTAATCGCCGTCATCTATGGTGACGACCATGGGCACAGGGCGCGACATCGGGTGCGACGGAGAGCGTACAACTTGTGAAGGATGGTGATCAACGGAAACCAATGTAGGATTTCTTTCGATTAGTCACCTGTGTACAGGGTTCGGAGTTATGGAGTTCATATTGTGAAGGGCAAGGCAGGCAAACGCAGTGTGTTTCAATTCCGACGTTCTCAGCCAATATGCATGAAAGAGAAGAGAGTGAAAAGTTCTCAGTTGTCTTTCCGGCGCTCTGCTTTACGGCACCGCATGCGAGAGGCCTGGAAAGAACAGGATGAAGCAGGAAGACGTTCTTTCGCGCCCAAAAGGGGCGCAAGAATCTCGAAGATAAATTTGGCTTGGAAGTTGATCCCTGTCGATGTAGAGCCGAGGAGGCAGTCGGCGCGAGCAGCTGCTTTGTTGTCGCCCGATTGAATTGGCAGCCTTGCACACTTCTAACTTTCATACACGAACAAACACTTCTCACCACCGCGTCGTGGCGCATTTCGCAGTTCTCTTCTACACGAAACTCAACGCCATCGACTGCCCACGAAGAAGCAATCCAACTGAAACCCTCGTTAGAGTAATCAGTGTTCGTAGGCTGTTGCAGGTTGGGTTTCTTCTGCATGTCCCGTCCCCGCCTCAGTAGTGATCGTCCCTTCGCGCCGATTCCATGCTGAAGAACCTGCATCCACAAAGCTCCGCGGCACTCATGACTACCACAACTGAAACGTCTAGCAACAGCCCGCAACATCATGGGCTGTTACCAAGATGCACTCCCTTCTTTACGCTCCCATTCCAGGTGAACATCCCGCTTTGTTGGCTGCAATCCTTGAGATTCAATCCTTCTACAAAACTAACTCACCCGCCACACACCGCGACCTCGCCCCTATGTTGGCGCACCGCGCAGTTGGAAGCAGCAAAACCGTTCTAGACATTTTTTCCGACGCTCAAAAGCAACTACAACTTGTGCAAACTCACAATGCCGAAATACAAAAGGACATCACTTTCCTCACCGAGCGATTACCCGGCCCACGCAGTGATGCCGGCACGGTCGTGTGGCAAACTTAAAAACTACGAGCAATCCTCTTCGATGATCAGTATCGCGATGCTGTGTCCAACACATTTCTAAGTCGATCTGTGTTGCAAGGTGCGCTTGCATCTGCCTTTCAAACCAATAACGCCGATGCCACATATCTGGAAGCGTTGCGTAAGCTGAACCGAGCTGATCGTGATCCTCGTTTTCTTCTACGATCAGGCACCCAAAACGCTGGCTTGGAAGCTCTAGAGTTCACGGCTACCAAGAAAAAAGAGGGGTATGAAAAGGTGTTCCGTTTTTTCCAGGCTCAGTGCGCCATTTTGGATGTAGATGCTGAGGAAAATGAACAAGAAATCGTTCTTTTGCGAGAAAGCTATTCGGACGCTTCGCGCTCGTCTGATGCTGCTTTGCTACTGGGCTGAAGAGCGTAATTCAGCTCGTGGAGTCTCTCTTGTAACTAAATTAGTGAACAAAGGGAGGTCCGGCTGGCATGGCCACACCCATCAAAATGCACGCCCATGACGCTATGCGATATACCAATGAAATGTATGCATGGATGCATCAGGGTCTTTCTTCGGAGTAGGACTTAACCAGTCGCTTTTCCACTCGACGCGAATTCTGGCTATGATCCCATTCGAGCTCAAAACGAAAAGTTGGCCCTTAAAGTTTTCAACACTGTACTTGATGCCCTTTGTCGCCGCTTTCTTATTCGACTTGAACAATCTTTGTAGCAGACCTTGCCTGTTGTTGTTCTTTACCGACTTTCCAGTCTGGTGGAGTTCTATGCTACGACAGTGTCGCACCTATTGGGCAGAGATGCAGTCCTTCCAGAGATCCTCATAGAATGCCACTGTACTGCAATGTATGGTTTCTATTCAGCTTGGAAGTCAAAAATGGAATCGTATCGCCTTTCTGATTTGGGACCCTCAGAGGATCTTACACACTCCACTGCCGTGAATCAGTCCATGACCTTCCTCGAAGAGATCATTGCTACCCTAACCTACCCGTTGCTCGTGTGTGCGGTGTAAAGAATGTTTTCATGTTTTGCCGTCTGCAACTGTGGGGCTGCAGGTTCGAATTGGCGGTGTACTTGATCTGATGTGAGCAAAGCAGCAGCTCTAACGTTGGACTGCTAACAATGGGTCTGGAAATACCTAACGCCACATTGTGGGTATGTATTTTGGCGTACACGAACAGGAAGCCCGATATCAACGCAGGGAACACACCGAACCAAGCGTGAGGGTTAGCCTTGGTGCGCAAAATTGCAGTTCCCATAAAAAACATCGCGATCCCCTATGTCTGCGCAAGGTAGGGTAGAACACTGCTCGACGCAGCGTCAAACGCAGACGACACCGACAAGAGGCATCCCGCACTGAGGCAAATGAAAAAACTAGGGGGCCTTTGGGTGAGATATGGAGTAAGTAGAAAAGGCTGGCAGCTCTTGATCGAAAAAGCCAAAAAGGAGAGCGACGGCAAGGGAGAAAAGATTGGCGATGAATGCTTTGACGGTGGCTCGGTAATTATCAGCACAGTAGCGTAGATTGAGCACGTAAAAGATAGAAGTAGAGAAATTGAAACACGACCACGCATAGCCCAACAAGGTAATTAGAGAGATGGCACTGGCGCAGTCAAAGTGAAGACGTTGGAAAGCAAGGTGCTGGCCATGGCGGCGTACACGCCAACAGGGATCGAATTGCCCAATGCAATGCTCTCGACGGTAGTAACGCCCAGGAGCCAAACTCTTGACGACAGTAAATGCGGGAAATGTCGAGATAGAGTAGAAAAACAGAGGAGGGTAGAAGCATGTTGGAAATGAGGTTGGGGAGATGAGCAGCGGCTCGTTTCGTACGAGTACCGTGCAATGTCTCTGGGTGCGATACACGCACTCCTCACCACTCAAAACAAAAAAGTCTTTGGTGCATCCAAAGCAGATATCACGTGCTAAACAGAAACCATAGCGCATCCAACGTGAGTGGAGTACTGCATGGCACATCGTCGGTGCATCCTGCCCACCTTCACGTATTCTTCAAAATTTATTTTCAGAACTATTGTACATCACCGGGACATCATAATGCACAAAAATACATCTAGGGTACATCTTCTTTGTATTCTACGGATATCAAGGTGCCTCACTGGGATCAAAGATACACAGAAATAAACAAACTATCTACGTCATCAACTAAATCTTCCCTTTCAGGCGATTCTATGCGCGACATATCTGAAAACAGAAGATCCTGCAATGAACTGAGCACGGTTACGGGCAGAATTGTTGTAAGATGTTCAGATGTCTTCTGGTAAGTTCGGATTTTATCTCCAGGGATAAAAGATCGGGGATGTAAAAGTAGAGGCATTAATCTTTCGGGACTTGGATATGAGCACTGTGCTTTTGATGTGCATATATAGCAACTCTTTGGGGAAGCTCCACTATACGAAGGTCGTCCATACTGAAAAAGGAACTGAATGTCTTTCTGCGACGCGAAATGCCACATCCTTTTGCTGTGCCTCCTAAAACGTATAAAAACTAATTCAACTCCATGAAAAGGACTCTTCACTACCACTTTCGATATCGAACTACAGAAGAGTTAGAGCTACTTTCAAACCTGTCTATTCACAAAACAGTCCTCTTCTCCTCCGAGTAAAAAATTCCGGGCGGACAAAAGCTTCGGTTTGCCTTGAACTGTATATTCAGCGTATCATTCATTTGCATTCCGAATTGAATTCAAAAGATCAAGGTTCTTCTGTTGCATCGCATTTGAAGGCTTTTTACTGCTGAGAAAGAATAATTCTGTAGCCGCCACAGGTGTGTCCGCTCTAAGCGCTTCTCGCTCTACACCTTTGGATATATGTATCTACAATCCAGGACCGCCATATAAAATGGCTATGTTCATGTTGGCTCCTCCAATTATTTTTTGAGATACACCCTCTGTCTTCAGCGACCACAAAAATGTGTTCTTCTTCCGAGATATAAACTTTCCATGCCAATCATCATTTCCGTTGTTATTCGACGTACTAGCTTACTGTATCATGCCGATAGTTTGGAACATTTACAATGAGAGCTATAAGGATGCCCACGGCTCTTGTCCAAACTACAAAGAGGCATTTCGTTTTCTCTTTGAGTTGAAATACGTTTTCTCCCAAAACGGGACCTATAACTAATTATTGTTCCTAAGCCAGCGAAAAGTCATTACGTTTGGGCGGCTACCGCCTATTTCGAGCTAGCATTGGGTTTGCGCGGTCAATTTGGGAAAACACGGGTACTTCCATCCAAACCCATGAGTATTTCGCATCTTTGGTTTTTGTCCTCTCCATCGAAAAATAAAACTGTCACATTCACCTAAAATGACATTCTCGAGTCTTTTATGAGTCTTGCTTGTGACAAACGAGTGCTTATGTCGCTGAAACCGATGATGCAGCCATCGCCGCCAAGCGAACTGTAAAAGAGCTGGGACGGAACAAAGGCGAGATTCGTTTGCTTGCACGTTGTACATCTGTGGCGTTTACGAACGCTAGAGGTTGGGCTGGAACGAAATCTGCTCCATTTTCAAGACTTTTTTAAAGTTCTTATATCAAGGGAATAAAGCGTTTTGATTCGGCATATAGTAATACGAAACGGTGGTCAAACGTCAAACGTCGTTGAGGTGGTAGGTCTCCCAAGGTATTTTTAAAGCAGTGGCGAAAAATTGGAAAAGCATGTACCCAGTATAATGCAGCTGTAAAGGTTCAATGCGCTGTATTGACCAGATTATCTTCTGAAATGGACATATTTCACTATTCGCCTATGATGCATATCGTTGGACAAAAGCTGGACCGAAAGCTCGCCGATTCCAAATTGGATGCATGATTGTAGTTGAGGCAAGAGATATAAAAAAATCTATTCTGCTGCTTCATTTTTAAACGTCGTCAATATCGTTTGATGTTTGCTTGGTAGGGGTTTGCAGGTCTGGGGATGACCATCTCTTGGGCAAGACACCCATAACTATGTTTCAAATGGGCCAATGATAGCTGCACAAACATCATGCCACCTTCAGGTTCAGGTCCCAGGCGTGGAGGTGGCTTTCTTGTCAACATTTTATAGAATAAGGAACATCCGTGTACTCGGAAGATCTTTATGGATTGGACTGTTTTTTATTCTGCCAAGCCGAATGAATCGTAGAAATACCACGTACTCGCATTCGTCGTCGTAACAAAAAAGCAGCGATAAATTGTAACTTATCCAAGTACAGGGTAAGGAACCCTGCTGTTGGCTCTCCAACAGCTCGGCTCATGATCCGAACCGACACTTGGCATTGGCCTCAATCCTTCTAATTCGATTAGACTTACTCACTGTTGTTGAGAAACTGTCACATCGCATTTGCCCTATCTCTGTCCTGCCACTTTTCAGTCAGATCACACTACAATAGAGAAGATGATAGACAAGACGACGTCGCCGGGGCGACGAGAGTAAAAGAGACAAATACTTCCTTCACAGGTTATGGGCCCATACAGCTGATCAGTAAAACAAGCATATTAACACGCCAAGACGGCATCAGCAGACCAACGCATCCTACGGCGACAATTTAGGGGGGGTCCTAGGGAAAAAGTTTCGTTCGTGCAGAACCATGTAAACACCATCGGCACTTCGTCATTCATTGCCAACTACGAAAAGCTTTGAAAATAAAAAACAAGTTTTACTGAATTATGACTTTACAACTTCAGATAAATCATGAAGACGACGAAGAGCTTCGTCACGTTTCACAGGCCGCTATCGCCGTGCCGTGATTCATTGATCGTCACGTCAGTTCCACAGCGTTTCTATCCGTTATGATTGAGCGGAAACGTCGCGGCTTTCAATATTTGGTGCTGGTGTTCACCATAATTTTTGTGGGTGTACAACAAAAGGGAGAAATACTCGAAGAAAAAGAAGCACCTAATCGTCGTTCTTTCATTTCTGTCACTCAACATCTCACCAAATCCGATTTCACCAAAAATTTTCGGATGTCGCGTACCGCGTTTTATGCTCTTGCTGATGTTCTTCAGCCATTTATTTGTCGCTTTTACGACGGTGAAGAACACCACGAACCGGGAGCCCATATCAAAGGGCATGACGTCGAGATGGCGACGAAGATGGCAATTGTTTTACGAATTATGGCCGGAGCCAGCTACTGGGATATGTGCTTTACGATTGGCCTAGAAAGATCAACGTTATATACCATTTTCGATAGTGTTTTAATTGCGTGTGATTCAGGACTACATTTTGAGCAGTTTCCGCAAAAAGAAGACCACACTGCTTATTTCGACAGAGCGATAGATTTCTCGTTGTCGAGAAGGCATTTTAGTTCCCTACCGGGGCGCATTGGTGCTGTGGATGGATCTTTCATATATTTGGAGAAACCTTCGAAAGAACTAAATAATCAACAGTTCAACACTCGAGAAGGAGGGTTTGGTGTCCCTGTGCAGGCAGTAGTAGACTCTAGATATCGTTTTGTTGCTTGTTCTGCAATCTGCCTTAGGTCTACCGTGGACTCAGTTGCGTTCGCCCATTCTAATATCTCAAAGTTCTTAGACGAGATTGGACTACCGCCGGGTTTTTGAATTACTGGAGATGAGTCTTATATCTGTAACGATATATAATTAGAGCGGTGTTTAGCTCTGAAACTGATGAATTTGATCAGGTTCTCAACATGCTGTTGTCGTCGCACAGGGTGCACGTCGAGCAGGCATTTGGACGATTAAAGGGTCGATGGGGAATTCTATGGCGACCGTTAAAGTTCGGTGTACAGCGGTTATTAGTAATAATAAATAACGCTATGAAGCTTGAAAACTATTGCATTAACGAAGAATCACGCGACGAACATGAGTATCATGGTATGTGAAACCTGGTGGTGACTAAAGACAGTTTAGTTAGGTGGTTAGAGTATTATAGGTCTGGCTTCGATTCTTTCTTTGCTCCTGATCCTAAGGAAGACATGGAGAAGGAAGGAAATATGTTAAACGTGATCGTCGATAAGTACTCACAAAACGCGGCAACGACTACGAACTATTGCATTAAGGCTGCGCATAACAAGGAAGACATGCTCACTTTAGCCAGTAAAAACCTGGTCTTGCCAAAATAGAAAATCTTGCTCTCTTCAAAGACCAAACAGATGATTCTGCTCGTTAATAAAGAGACAAATGAGGTCTTACCTTCGGCACCGACAGCATTTGGCCAGGCAGCATTGGCAGGCACTCCCACACTACCATCAGCGCTATTCACAGAAGCATGTATGTTCATGTATGATTGGAGATATTTCTAGTACGGATTATAACTCTGCGGCATGTTGAAGTCTTAGTCCATTATAGCGTATGTCTGCTGCCACTAGAGATTATTGTAGCACGCGCCATGCTGCTTGGCTAGCAACGCTTGGTATTTTCGGTATTCAGCTGCAGCCGCAGCCGCAGCTGCATTAGGGCCCCTTTTTATTGGCTCCTGGGTGCGGCAACTCTCACTCTGATAAAAGCAGCTACCGGCTCTAATTACTAGCAATGGCAGTATCGTTATGGATGTCGATGGCCTTGGTGATCGCATTGTCGTCATAAGTAATCCTGTTGTTGTGAATGATTGTGCCGTTATTATCATTTTTGGCAATCACTTCTCCATAGAAGCCGCCTGCAATAACAAAGTCGTCCTTGGTAGTAAGTGTAGAGATCTGAACCTACATGCCGAGGCCGTCAGGTCCTGAAATGGTGAAGCCACTAAGATCAAGCACCTTTGGCTTGTGCTTAGCACAGGCATCCCAGTGAACAATGACGCCCTCATTCATGACAAACACGTCATGCTTGCTAGTAGCCCACGCAAGGTTTCGCAGCCGAGAATGAATAATGTTGCACTTAACCTTTCTGGTATTCCTATAAAAGTCGTAGAATCTTGCATCCTTCCTCGGTTCCTTGACCACCCCATCGGCGCATTCCAAGACAAAGCGACCTGGATTTTCGCGCAGGCGCGCAGCGCGGTAGTCAACCCTGGGGACTTGTAGCGTATCCCATAGAATGGCCCTGTACATCGACACCTTGGGCGGCATGCTTAGCAGTGATATCACCAGCAGAAATGCCATAAGGGTTAAAATCGCCGAGGGTGAACTGAGTACTGCTGTTCTTCACGCAAGACTTTGAAGCAGCAGCGCAACCACGACAGTCGGCGGAACGGTGACAACAGTCGTCATCCAAGTTATCAAGGTCATTTTCGTCATCCGGCGGTACCGAATCTTCATCATCGGATGAGGCCAACCAACAGTGGGTTCGGTCGGCGCGATGCAGGAAGGAAAACGGATTTGCGATGGAAGCGGAATGCAAAGCAGCATGGCAAGTACAGACGTTTTGGACAGCACGGCGTGAAATTCTCTTGGTGGTGAGCGGTGATGTGGCTGCGTGAGGCGCGGTGACAAGCGCGCCAACCAGAGACAGCAGTCCATTGCATGCAGCCTAGAACTGCGAACGCGGGGCGTGAACGCCCAGTTTGGCGCAGTGCAGCTCGCCAATGGCGCCGCAGGACGCGCCCTAAGAGAGATCAGCGACGGCAGAATGAGCCGGCTCCCATGGGGCGTTTTCGTAGGCCGCCCAACGGAAGTAGTCGAAGGAATTGTGGTCGCCAGCGCGTGGTGGAGCCGGAGGGGCGGGAAGGGCGTGCTCAGTGTGCGCCGGCGCACTGGGCACCTGGATCACATCCGAAAAGACGGTACACGGTGGGTGAAGCCTGAGTTAGCAATAGTGGCGCGGTGCGGGTCTGCAAATGCCATGCAATTATTTGCCGAGCGCTCCTCCACGACCTGCGTCTCCCCGTCAAAGTACGCCACCGTGCTGTTGAAGGTCACCATAATATTCTTATCCGAGATGGGGCACGGTACCATATTAGCATCGATCGATAAATAAAGACTAACTTTTCCTCGAACAAGTATAATAAGGAGTCCATAGCGTTCTAGAAGAAGCTGTTGGGGCGCTGTGGCATTGGCGGTAAAAGAGCATTTCCGGTTGGAATCCTTAGACATTTCCATTCCATTCCGGAGAATGGTGGTGATGAATGAGCCGTATTCAACATGCATTTTTCAAGGGAGGAAGGTGAACTGGTTCGATTCAGCTACATGGACGCTCTGTTGCGTCGAAACAACTTGGACCCGAAACCCATCGATATTCTTGTCATCAATTGCTCTCTTTTCAACCCTACTCCCAGTCTTTCGGCGATGATGGTCAACAAGTACAAGATGAGAATTTCTGTGCGCACGTTTAAGATGGCGGGTATGGGATGTGAAGCGGGGTTTCTCTCACTAGATCTGGAAGAAAACCTGTTGCAATTGCCTCAGAATTGAATTTGCGTTGTGTTATCCACAAAAAAATTACGCAGAACTGGTACCTCGGACGTGAACGCTCCATTGTCATCACCAACACCCTATTCCGAATGGGTGGTGTCCCAGAACCAGTGAGCGACAAGGCAAGCAAGAGAGACCTGCGCGGTACATGCTTAATTACACTATGCGACCACAGTCTTTCGGAAAGAGGTTACCTCTTAGTGCGTTCGATTCCCAATTTTCATCACGGGTGAATACTCTTCCTGGGTTGAATCTTTTGAATCTCATTGCTGAAGACATAGCAAAACAGTCCACTTATACTGGAATGAGCGAAACTGTATTCAGACTAACGGGCTTAGATTTAGAGTGCGTTTTTTCTACTACGTGCTTCAGTTTGCCTCAGACCGTTAAGACTTGTCGAGTTCATCTAACAGCCTCCTGATCACGATTATATGAGCTTCCCAATCAGAATTATTCATGTCTTTGTCCATCATTTCTTTTGCAAGATTTAACTCCACTAAAAGCTTGCGACGCTGCTCAATCTCCGCCAGACCTGATTTTCCGCGCTCCAAAACAACAGATTTCTGAACAGGAGCCGGACTCTCTGCTTCCTTCTCAGTATTGAAAAAGCTACTGACAGAATGCATGAGATTAACACTAGCATCCTCGAACTCTTCAGATGATAGCTTTTATTTAGTGTACTCGACTGTTCGAGTTTGACCCATAACTCGCTTGACGGTCGAAAAAACCAGTCCCCCCATCATGACCAAACATTCCTTTCTAGTCGATAGTCCTAACAGAGGAACCCAATAATTCTTCGTCTTCATCCTTCGTTCCTAAACCAAATGCAGTAGCTCCTGCTACAACGGGATCTCTATTCACCTGGCTCAACTTTTACAACTCTGAACCAATAGGTCCGTTTACAAACTCCTTGAAGTCTGGGTTGTTTTGCCCGCTCTTCTTAAAGTTCGTAATCGGCAACGACGACAGAGACCTAAAACCGTCCCAGACCGACCACAAATACACTCCACTTCTAAAACATCGAGGTGGAAGTTCAGGTGACACAATCTCGTCAAGAAAGTGATCAAAAGAAAACCACGGGGCCAATGAAGCGTCATTGAAACGAACCTTAATAAAAATGGTCCATTTTTCCACTGGTTTGTCTTTGATATCTAACAGAGCCCGCTTCCAAATTGTTTGGGAGGATCGGAGAAATGCCTGACGGGTTTCGGGGTCATTGCGAATCCAAACAACAGGTCGCGCAAATTTCGACAAAGAGAATGGTACACGCTTTTGTTTCAGGCTTTTACCTTCGCTCTGAGATTCATGATCTACAAGAACCAATTCCATATCATCTTCGACTCTTCCTTTCTTCATAGGTGTTCCATAATTCTTCTCGAGCCCATTCTTTATACTCGTGCGCTTACGTTTTCCTCGACGAGAAGAGCTCTTTCCATTCGTTGAAAGCTCGGGAAAACGGCGCGTTATATTAGAAATATCGCCATCACATGCCGCAATTGGTTCCAGGATTTTAATGTCGGGTAATATCTTTGGGTTTCCGATTACAGCCCAGCGAGACTGGAAGTCCATAAACTCCCAATGCGATCGCACTGTGAGGATACTTTTAATTGTGGTTTTCTCCGATTTAACACATTTGATATGTATGAGGCACAATATTTGTGCCACTACTATGGCTTTGGAGGTGTGTGTGGTTTGAAAATGGTTTCCAACGCGCCAGTAGCGTGAGATATTTTGCAACTTTTCGACAGATGGCTCGCAAAGAAACGCGTGAGTAATGTTGAAGTCTGCATTTGGCGGTGGGGGTGCGGTAGAAAGAGAATGATATTCGGAGCTTGATGTTGATGATGACGGCATGTTGACGTCATACAAGGTTCCAGCTCATCAGAGATCCTCAGAAAGGCGTTGACAAGCAGTTTGAGAAAGGAACAGCACTAAAGACGAAGGAGAAAAGAGTTCGAGACGTTCTGGACGGAGAGGCTGCTGGGTGAAAATGCATCTTGGTTGGGCGCAAATCGCCGTGCCGTGACAATATGAACGGGTTTCTTTCGTGTGCAGGGAATTGGAGCTGATCTGATCTCTCTTGTATAGAGATCCAATATTCGCAGTCCTGGAAGCTTTTTGCATCAGGTTGTGCTAATTCCATTACTTGGAGATGTAGCCGGTCACAAGAGACATGTTTTGCACCATGCAAAAAGGGTATGATATTGTCGCCTTTCTTGGAAGCATGCCTCTTAGACAGCAGCATAAAGACACATGCGAATACACCAACATCTTATGCGATCAAGCACAGCTGGACTCCTGCGACACACACACTCGACACGAAACAATTAGCAACCGTACTATTAATATGGGTACCAAAGCTAATGTTCTCACGTTGAACCCATTAAATGATGCACCTGATCTTCTTGCAGTCAAAGCAAGAGCCGCTGCAACAGATGCAGCTGAACTCATCGAATAGGGACCAACCTTGCCAAGAATATCCAGTTCAACAGAACACGTGTTTGAAGCACAAAAACACTCTCCTACCCATTCTTATCTCAAAAGTACCAGCAAATATTGTAATGCTCATTTGCGAGCCCAACACGAGCCCACACCTTACAAACTTATCAAACAAATCATATCGCATCTCGATCGCTCCAATAAAGGGGCCAACAGTACCTCAAAACTTTGGTAGAGTCAACAACCTTTTTTTCTGAAATTACTATTTCATCCTATATACCTGATCATCAAAAGATTGGCACACAGAGGATACCTGCCACACATCCGTTTAGTTTGGACGAGTCCAGAACAGTGAAACTCGTGGACAATGGCCTGAAGTATAACAGAGCAAAAATGAGTATCGGACACCAGATCATGACTCAAAAACCCACTACAGGGAAAGAATTCGTACACATATATCCAACCACCATCACGCCTCTACTAAGCACGTTCAACCCGCCACTCAACCCAGCATGTCCTCTGCAGGGATCTATGGAGCACTCGGTACATTCCAGCCACAGCAAAACCGCAGCTCGAATTCCCCGAAATCCTACGCTATGCGGTCATCACACCGACCGATGAATTCCGTTGCAAGATACGGACGAACAATGCTGAGACTCTGGTCAACCCAAAACCCAAACCAGAGACAAATTCAGAGATCCCCACGTCAGGGCTTCCAATCTAAAACCAATTTAGCAAATGGCAGTACCAGATAATTCTCAGATTCCGATTAAGGACTTTATGCATTATGAAAATGACTTCCAGCCGCAAGACCCTGAATCGAATGAAGAAAAAATCCAGGACGGTAAGTACATTCTCAACAGGGGTGCACACGCAACCCACGTTATCATTTCGCGTCCCCCAGTGCACCGTTTCCTCACCAAGACACATACCGAGAAAGCCACCCGACAACTCTCCCTATGCACGCACTGCGGCACAATGTTGATTACTACGCCGAGTAACACTCCACTCTGAATATTTGAAGTGGTTGACAAGCACCTCAAACACAATCTCCAGTCTATCCATGACCTAGCCATCCGGTATGGCCTTGCCACTTTCTCTCCCAATACTTCATTAGTTCTAAACACACGCGTCACGCTCTCTAAGATAGAGGCCATGGCTCATTGGGACAAATAAAAATATGAAATAAAAGCCCGTCCAATCATGCATGAAAAGCCAGCACGCATCATGACAAAGCGAACATCAAAAAGGAAACTCGAGACTGTTCCAATCGGCATTTCTCATCCAGTTCTCCATGCGCCCACATCGCGAATACAGAGTACGACTCGCCTCCGGCGCCTTCCTAATCCACACAAGCCGGCAACTCCGACTCGCCTAGCACTATTGATGCACAACTGGAATGTGAGTCTGAACCACATACACCCAGACACCACCAGCGCCGGCCTAACCTATTTTCGATCGAATCCCCTCACCAAGAACCGTCTTATAGTGTACAGTGATGCAAAATTTGCGAACGCAAAAGATTGAAAGTCAGTAAGCGGAATTCTCCACCTTTAAAATGGCAGTCCCATATTTTGGGCATTGGCAAAGCAACGTATCGTGGCACTATTCACCACGGAATCTGAATAGCTTGCCGCCTTGGCCGCAGTTTGACATACAACGTGGGTCAAGTATCCCTTTGCCTTCCTAATTCTGTAACTACGCTTTGGCATGCAACATTTTGTGGACACCAAATCTGCTATCATGACATCAAAGAATCAGGCTCCAACTCGCAAACGGAATCAACATTTGCCATCATGACATCCAAGATCTTATTCAAAAGAAAACCGTCACATTCTGGAAACCACCTACCGCAGCAACGAAAGCGGACATATTCGCCAAGCCCCTCCAACCCGGCCACTACACACACCTCCAAAGCCAACTGAACATCAAACTCCCTACATCTCCACCGAAAAGCGGCAAGAAACAGGGGACTGTCAGATCAAATTAGCTCAATCTCTGTACTGCCACTTTTCGGTCAGATCACATTGCAGTAGAGAACATGGTGGATAAGCCGACGGCAACGCCAGAGCCACGAGAGTTGAAGAGGCAAGTGCTTCCTTCACAAACACATTCAAAGGTCTTCTCTGAATCATCAGATTCATTAATGAAACACCCTATTCACGGCGCTTTGTTTTTTGCTACAACTATTTATGATTTCACATTATTACTACAGAAGTAGGCTATCGGAGCAGGATGTTATCTTGAATATTTATATTGAGGAGTTGGAATTACAGTTGACCTCAGCCTATCTGACGAATTCGTCAATAAATTGGAACGAGGTATACTTGAAACCAAACTTAATCAACCCGCATATAATAATGCGTTTTATTAATCTAATATTAAATTATAATGGTACAGTTTATAATTAGAAATTGGTATTAATATTAAGACCTAGTTGATTCATAATCAAAGCAAAACATATTACACATCACTGACAAATCGCACGAATATGAGCTGGAGATCTACCAAATACCTTTTATTAACATCTACCGAACATTTTAAGGACGTCTATAGGACATCTCAGAAGTCGGACCGACAGTCATGCTCCATGCTATGTAGTTTAGATGTCCGGAACTAAAATCTTACGGGTTTTTCATTGATATCAATGTGCTTCACGAGGCCCAACCATGATCAACTATTTGTGTACAAAATATGGTCCAGAAAAATCCCTGCATGTGGGTCATTTATTTTTCCCAAATGCGACCATTAAGAGATGCCCCATATATGAACTTATAATAGCGAACCAGATGCCATGAAAATGTGTCTCAAAAAAGTGTTAAATTTGATCAAGTTCTGATTCAAAGTTCCCAAAAGCTAGACCACTTCGTTTATTTTTTCTGTTCCAAATATGTGCAGAATCAGTTCAACCAGGTACTAAACTATTCTGTTAGACTCGCGACGAGATTAAAGCCACATTTAGTTCTCAAATTGTCCAACAAAAGACCCAATAAGTCAGTTTATAGCCCAGAACAAGTGCGAATTAACACCGTCAGAGTTCTAAACTATTCATTTTTAGGTTGGTCTGTCCATATGTCGATCAGAACACTACCGCGCCTTGTAGCAAGCCAACATCAACTTTGCATGTAAAATGTAACGATGAATGTGCTCAATGGTTAGACAATCCGCCTCAGAGTAGCCACATCATGAAAATTTCTCCGATTGTTCAAAGAGCTTCGGTGGGCTTAAATCCGTTAGAATTCAGAGCATAAGAACTGGCACATACTTTTATAAATTCAGAACCACTTTGAACGTGCAAGAGAGATATCAAGTCCTCACTGGGGTTTAGGAAGTGTGGGTACACTTGGCAGTGAGTGATATGCAGTTTAGTTTGAACATTAGTCGTGTAGAGAGTTGGCCGCACTTGAGAAAAGAATATATTGATCTGTCCATTGCTGCTTCCGTAGAAGGATGAACGACATCGATATGGTTGCAGGCCCTAAGATCTTGAGGGGGAGGAATGGCAGTGCGGTGGCAGACTGTGAAAGTGGAGAAGCATTAGAATGTTAGGACTCTGTCGCAGACTGGAATTACGAACAGGTGGACTTGAGAGAATTCGGGATGTTACTTTCTGCTTTCCAGAACATTTGACTGGGTCAATAATCTTAAACCTAAAAGACACCGACATGAGTTCTGATCACGCAGAGTCGGATCTACGAAAAAGTCAAAAACGTTGGAGGGGAATGGGCCTAATGGACATTACGGTGAATCATGCTGTTTCAAGTAGGTAAACTTACAAGATGGCTTTTTGAAGTTTGCATTCTTTTCTTCGGAGATCAAGTTGGGCTGTGAAAAGTTCATAGCGGTGTGTCATTTTCAAACAGTGGCCCTCTGCAACGAGATATCGAAGGAAACGGAAGAAGTATATGTTTTGGGAAGTATTAGGCGTGCATGAGAGATTTTTCAATGTGAATTATATAAAGAGTGAGTCATAGGAAAAGTTCGAAACCATACCAAGATCCAAAGAAATAGAACGACCGAAAACAAAATGGTATGTCGCGCCATACGCAGGTGAAAAATGAACCTCTGGCAATGCGCACAGTAAGTTAAAGTATTATCTAGTAACCTATACACACAAAAACAAACAGAAGAGATGAACTAGCTGAAAATAAAAGTATGCAAAAAGGATTCTAACCGCTTAAGAGCCATATGAATCAAATTAATTCACATAAGTCGGCCCCGAAGGTAAGGGGCAGCAGAAGAATTTTTGATGTGAGAGCGACTTGGGCGGAAGCTTTCTCAAGCCGTACGGATTGATTCAAGGTGCCAAGAAGGCAGGGCTGGTTTCTTTTGTGTCTTTCCAAACAAATCAGCAGACCGATGAAAGCTATCACCCACCTTTCCTCGTTTTCTTAGGGGCAGGCGGGCACTGCTCAATCCCACCTTCGCTAATCTCATTATCATCGTTTGAAAGACGTGGCTCAGTATTGTTTTCCATGTATTACAGTCGGCCCCTCTTTACTCGCTTTCGAAGCGCTGTATTTGCCAGTGCTGTTGCGTTTGGCATTCCGGTAGTAGCGAGAATGGACGCGCTTGACGTTTGTGCAGAAGATGCTCTTACGATTGACGTTGCGGTTTTTGTTCTCGTAGCGCCTTGATTTCAGTCTATGTGGCTGATGACAGGTACAACCACGGTTTTCGTCTGCGGCTTCCAAGTGAGAAGTTCTCGAGCCTGTGTTACCGTTTTGGTCATCCGAATCTTCTAGATATGCTTCGAGTGTCCACGCTATGTAGCCTTGTTTCAATGAGGAAACCTGTCCAAAATTCCTACGTCTGACTCAGGTAAAAAGAATTGACGGATAGGATCGGTTGCGTTCGTCCATTTGCCTTCGTAGATGCACTATTTTAAGCATGCGGATCTTCGAAGATTTGCTCGCTAACCCTTCCAGACGAACATTTGTCACGAATTTTCTTTGTCTTTTCAGCCGTAGCATCTTTCTTGTCTCTTTGAATGTTTTTTTGATGAAATCCGTCACAACCTAGCAATTTTGTTCACGCGCAGTGCTTTGATTCGTTAAAGAGAAAGACGTCACTCAGCTTGAGGAGCTGAACGAAGAATACGTACAACAGCGATCCTCATAATAGTTCCTTCTTCGAGCTCGGATAACTCATAAGGTTTCCTGACTGGACTTTAATAAAGTTTTCAATTGCTTTTCTGATGCTTACGCTGTTGGAAGATTTGATTAGAAGATGATAAGGGCCATAAAGAAAGAATTTTCATCTATCACAACCGTCACCAAATTCAGCCAGAAGTGGGCTGTGATGGAGAGTTCATGGAGGAAGCCGCATATATGTCACTCCTCAGCAACTCTCGTTGCATTTTTATGCCGTAGTAGTACTCAAATGCACATTGTTCTGGTAGGACGCTATATGTAAAGGATTTCGGTTCGATTTATTTTCATTTTGTTTCTCTGGGAACGGAGAAGAACATCGGTTACGTGTCATGATCGCAGAAAGACAAACCGTTTACCGAAGTGTAAACCTTGACAGTGTTCCCTGAGGGTTTTCAACAAGTCTGCACACCGCTGACCTAACTTTGTCTCCAAACTTCCACGATACAAACTCAGATTGTTGTTCATACTCATGACCAATGTTTGTGGCTTCTCTAATAGTTATAGGTGTTCCTCGAATAAGTGTCCAACTAAACTGTTTCCACGATATAGGCATCGGGTTTTAGCTCTCTTCCTCCAGGGACTAATTTTCTTCAAGCCTCAGCCACATATCATTGGCACATTGAGAGATGTTTCATATTTCAGTTGCAGATGTCCCTGCCTTCCAAGAAAAATGGTCTCAAGACAGAAACCGATGAAGCACTTAGCAGTTGGCAAGTGCCTCGCCCTGGAATCACGTCTTTGCTGAATCCTACCATTTCAAAAGCTCATTTATAATGCTCCACAACCAGAACGTCTTCGGGAAGTTGTGAGATATAAAAGTAGTATCGAGTCGAGAATCCTGTCAGATACCAAGAATCAAGGTTTAACTGACATAAACAAACTTTCTACTTCATCTTCTACAGCATCTTTCGCGAGCGACCTTTCTTGTGGGGAAACTAAAAATGTAGGGTACTGCGGTGAGGAAAGCAGAGTTTCGGGTAGCATAGTTTCCAGAAATTCAGATTTGGTCCGGCCCGGTTCGAGTTCTATCGGCAGGGATAACAGGTCATGTATGTGTACATAGAGGTGTGCAAGTCGTTCGGGACTTGAATATCAGCACGCTGTTTTTGATGCCCCTGTATAGAAATTCATTGGAGAAGCTACACCATACAAAGGCTTTCTTTACTCAGAAAGATACGAAAAGCCTGTCTGCGACGAGAAATGCTGCATTCTTTTTGAGTGTCTCCTATAACGTGTGAAAACCAAATTAACTCCAAGAAAAAGACGCTGCAAAACTTCTCTCGATACCCAGCTGGAAATGAAATTGTCCTAATTTCAAACCTGTCAATGTACATGGCACTCTTTTTATAGGCCGATTTGAATATTACAGGCAAACAAAGGCTTGAGTATGCTTCGATCTATACTCAGGACATAGTTCCCTTGATTTACGAGTCGCATGCCTAAGGTACAGGATCTCCTATTTTATGGCGTGTGAAGGCGTCTTAGTGCTCAGAAAGAACAACAATGTAACTGCCACAGGTGCGTGCCCAGAGAGCTTTCCGTACTACCCTTTTACATTGTTATGTCTATTGTTAAGAACTGCCCGGTAAAACGGATATGTGCATATGAGATCCTCCAATCATATTTGAGTTACATCCTCTTTCTCCAATGACCACAAGGAAGTGTTTTGTTCCCAGATATGGACCTTCCATAAGCATCACCGTTTCCCGTATTATTCAACGAATTTAAATAAGCAGAATCACTTTACCATTCCTCATTTTAATAACGGGCGAACATTCGCTTCCTACATCAAAATGTCAGCTTCTTTGAATGGTCTTCGTAAATGGAAACTTCTTTTTTTCTAGCAAGAATGGTTTTGCAGCAGTTCTGCGCATGTACTGCCGCCTTCAGGCGTTTGAAGAAACCGTTAACTCGAGATCAACCTTCCAGATTCTACGTTAATAGCAGCAAACAGAGATTCCAACGGCAGCCATACACAGCCAACCAGGCGCAGGCAACCATTTCGTGAGGATGAAATGCTCATATCAGACTTGAAACGGAGCAGTTTGGTGCAAGGACCATACGTCTTCCAATTCGAAAGACGCTTCTGGCGAGTATGGCGTCTTTGGAGAGCACCAACATCTCCACAACAGCAACTGGGACTTCCCGTGGGATCCCGTTTATTCTTAACAGGGAGGGAGCGAAACATCGTGTACCGATCGACCAGCTCTTCAGCGTCTACATGGGGAGGCGGAATACAGCTTTTGGGGTGTTCTGGTAGGATGTCGGTGTCAACTACTTGAATGGTTTCGGCTCTTCAGCTGCGTAGACCAAACTTATAAGCAGGTGCAAAACTAATGGTGTCCCTCTCCTTGTCAACAATTTGCCCCCCTCTGGCAAATTGCGCACTAGTCGGAAGTGGTTCCGTACCTGGTAGAAGAGAACGATTTTCCTAGTTCTAAGTATCTGTATCGATATCTTGATACAGGAGCGAAATGGATAGCGCAGCTGACCGCAGCCCTTCGAAGTTTTGAGACCATTTGTATTATTCACCTCAAAGGTAAATGAAAACACCAACGACAGAGTTAGGATTGCCTACATGTCCTTGAGCTTTAACGAAAAGGTGGTAGAGCTGGAAGACCCGTTGAGCGGAAAGCGGGCTAGAAGGACATTAATCGAAGATGATACTCAGTGTGGACTGGAAACGCAGACCTTTTTCGTAAAACGGAGTCAATCGCAGAAAAGCCGATTATCTAATCGGCGTAGAAACACAGACATGGGGTCATCATTGTTCGAAAGCATTACGCAGGGCTCTTTAGGGGTGCCGGATGTACTCGAAAAAAAAGAAATGATAATCAAAATTAACTTGGCGAGAGCTGGACGAATGCTTGGCAATATTAGCTGGATTCATTCAGGTCAAACTTTATGCCCCATTAAGAAGTGCTGGAAATGGTTCTTAGAAGTGGGTTTAGTTTTCAAAACTGGAAAGCTCATACAGACTTCGCTATACCTTTGTCACAGAGAACTTGTTTCACTACTTTGTAGGGGATGTACACGTCTATTTCTGCTTGAAGCAGAAGTTCAAAGAATAATCCTAATGCGTCATTTAAGAGATGCCTTATCAAAAGGCAAGTGCCGATTCAAAGCTACCATCTAAAAATAGGTTTTGTTGAGCTTTGTCGAGATATATTGTTTACCAAGCTTCTTTCTTTTGTGAATTTTCTTTTCTGTACATTGGGTAGGATTTAGTCAAAAGATTTGAAGGGTTTCGAGGTTGTACGTTTTTTCTTCTACTTCCTGCTTCCATAGATTGATTTCTTCGTATTAGATTTTTCAACAACGAGGACTTCGCCATCTACCTGGCATTTATTGACTAAAAAGGCATTTCATTTTCGCTTTGGGTTGAAATACGTTAAAAACTAAAACGGGACTTAAAAGTAATAATTGTCTCTAAGCCAGTGAAAAAATGTTTTAGTTTGGGCTGCAAATGTCTTCTTTTTGCTGGCTTTGTGTTTGGACAGTCAATTCGGGGCAGAGACGGAAACTTCCATGCAAACCCATCAATACTTCGCATCTTTGATTTTTGTCCTTGCACTCGAATCTCAAATCAATCACAATCATCCAAAATGGCATTCTCGAGTCTTTTAATAGTGTTGCTTGTGTCATACGAGTGCCAAAGTCACTGAAAGGGATGATGGAGCCATCGCCGCCAAGCGAACTGTGAAAGGGCTGGAACGGAACGAAGGCGAGATTTGTCCGCTTGCACATGGTACAGTTTTGGCGTTTATCTGAAGGAGCGATGACAACGGTTGACCTCTGTGAGCCGCCGGGCCCTGAGGTATCTCACAAACGACACGTGGACGGGTCGACCTCAGGTGGACTCATGTAGATTATTAAATTATTTTAATTAGTGTAATAGTTTAGCATTACTGTGCCAGGGAGATCCCAGCGCCTCGCCAGTACTATGTACTTGGCTCGAATGGCGCTTCTCCCTTAAAGCACGGTAAGTACCGTTAGGATACTAATCAACCCCCTTTGGTATATTAGTTCCACCCTTTGGTCTTCAAACCGTCGTTTTCGTAACTCCAACCTGTGGGACTACGCAGTAAACGCCAGCCCATTGCACCAAGTACTCTGGGAGGGCCGCCGTCAACGATTCGAACTTTAGGACCCGCTCTAGCACACTACCACCGGTCGAGACCTGTACGCTGTCCAAGCGGTCATTTCGTTACAGTTTACGAACGATAGAGGTAGGGCTGGAACGAAGTCTGCTCCATTCTCAAGACTTATGTAAAGTTCTTAGCTCAAGGGCAAAAAGTGTTCTGATACGAGAAAATTAGAAACCGTGAAGCAAGAAGCATACAGCCGTTAAGATTTATTGCGATATATTCATCAGATCATCTGCTGCAATCCACATATTAAACTGGTCGTCTGTGATGCATATTCTTGAGCAAAACCTGGACCGAAAGCTCGCCCATTGCAAATTGGAGGCATGAATGTGGTTGAGGCAAGGAGAATTAAAGCGATTATTTCTGCTGCTTCATCTTCTAATGGCGTCAACATAGTTTGATGTTGGCTTGGTAAGATTTTGAAGGCGTGAGGATAATCTTCTTTTGGGCAAGACGCCTGAAATCATGTCTTAAATGGGGCAATGTTTGCTGCACAAACATCATGCGACCTTTAAGTTTGGGCCCCAGACGTAGGGCTGGCCTGATTGTCGACATTTTGTAGTACAAGGAACTTTCGTGTACACGGAAATTCTATATGGATTGGACTGTTTTTATTCTGTCCAGTCCAACCGTCGTATTACCACGTCCTCGCAGTCGTTGTCGAAACCAAAAACAGCGATAAACTGTAACTTATCCAAGTACAGGGTAGACAACCCTGCTGTTGGCTCACCAACAGCTCGGCACATGTTCCGAACCGACACATGGCGGTGGCCTCAGTCCTTCTAATTCGATTGGAACTCCTCATCGTTGTCAAGAAACAATCAAAGGTCTTTCATCGATCTTCAGATTCATTAATGTATTACATTCACGGCGCTTTGCTTTTTGCTATAACTATTTATAACTTAACATTATTATTACGGTAGGAGTCTATCGGGGCAGGATATTAATTTGAATCTTAATATTGAGGAGTTCGGATCAAAGTTGACATCTGCCTATATGACGTAATGGTCAATAAATTAAAAGGAGGGATACTTGAAACATTAATTAATCAACCTGAATGTTAATAATATATTATAATGTTAGAGTTTATAATTATAAAGTCGTATTAGAATAAGGACCCACGTGATTGATGGTTTAATTGATTGATAATGTAAGCGAAATCACAATAGACATCATTAGGAAAGAAAAAGGATATGGGCTGGAGATCTACCGAATAACTTTTATTAACCTCTTCTAAATATCTTAAAGACGTCTACAGGACATCTCGAAAGTCCAACTGATTGTCATGCCATGTATTTGAGATGTCTGAAACCAAAATCGAACGGGTTTCTCGAGGATATCAATCTGGTTCATAGGGCACAAGCTTGTACAAGTAGAGACGGCCGTCTTTGATAGACTGCTTGACTGCACCATTATAATATATTCCTAAAATGAGATTAAACAATTTTACTTTAGATACATCTTACTAGAATCTCCCGAATATCTTGAGGACGTCTATTGGAACATCACGGATGTCTTAATGAGAGTCATGCTGTGTACTTCAAATGTCTGGAATTAAATGCTGAGGGAGTTCTCTAGGCTGTCAATGTGTAATGAAATAGAATGCCCTATAATCGTGCAGCTCATTCAGTTCTATATATCGACTTTTGAATACGAAAATCTTTTCAGGGAATATACGACGAGCCTGAGGCTTTCTGTTTTTGTTATATAATCAGTTTTTCTTACAGATTGTCGAAAACGTAGGCGCTATTGTGTAATTTCTGTAAAAACCCTTTATGGACTTCTACCTTTGCAATGGAATTGAATATGGTTTCCAGGGAAGCCACACTAGTATGGAGACTTGCCGGATCAAATCTCAAGTATGAGCGTTGCACGGCGCCCTGAACAACGCTGAGTGCTCTTTGAAGGTTTCTTGGTTGATCTTTGCTTTGAAATTTTGTACCAAGTACCATCACCGGGGTTGTAGTGCTTCAAGTCTAGATTTATAGTTCACCAGAAACGAAGTACTTCGTTGCATTCGCATTTCATATTTCTTTCGATCGCCTCTGCCGACCGGGGCATTAATCTGACTTCGTTCCGAGGAACTCTGTGAGCATAACAGAAGTCTTTCGGTCGAAAGCGGGTCACCATGCAACATGGTAAGTAATCAGTGAAGTGCTTTTTGTCCTCTTTCTCCAGCATCTTTCCTCCTTCATTCCTTTGAAAAGAGGAAATGTATATGAGATCAATGATGAAAAGCAGAGAATTCTTTATCTTGACGTTCTGCACTATGCCCATAAAGCCTTTCCCTGATGATTAACATTAGTTCCTTAGTAATGTACGGGGGCTCTGTATATCCACATAGTGATCTCAGACAGTACGAGAAAGAGATTCTTGATTTTCGTGGTCTTGAACGTTTGTATGATTACGTGCCAATCTCGCCTAAATTGCAAGATATTAGTAAAACCAAATTATCTTTCAAACCAGATAGTGAATAATATACTGCTTTCTAAAATTGAGTTAAAGAATCGAATCATAAGGTTGTTCGCACGTGAAAGAAATACCTTCCATTGTTCGAGAGAAAGTTGAGCAGGATATACAAAACTTCTTTCTGTCTCTGATAAGATTTTATGAAACCTCTGCGAAGCCGTTAGACTTTCACACGTGTAGCTCACAATATTTCAAGCTTGTCTCACAAGTTATTGCGAAGATAAAAAAGTCGCCAGGAGGTTGCCGGAAACCTACTTCAAAACAAGAAATTGTGTTTCTAGCAAATGTTGAAAATGAAATATGGAAAACAATACTTAACGGTCTTCTCTTCTAGCTGCATTACACCTGTATGTGAATTAGCAAAAAGGTTCTATAGCATGTCCATTCCTCATTCGAGTAAGCATTTCAATTCTAAATATTTTTCTTGTGAGCTTCCTTTGGAAATATTTCTACAATTATTATGCCGTTTTGTGTCTTTTTATTGTTCGTGAGCTTCTTTGCTCGTATGAGTGTACATTGTAATTTTTCATCAGTGCAAACCGGGTTACCTGGACACTTGTGTTCATGAAACCAGCGCAAAAAGTGTTTAAAGAAGCAAATTTTGTTCAAAACGTGTTTCGGATTCCTGTTTACCAAAAGTGCAGCTCTACAATAGTTAACAACATTTCTTTTACTTCAAAAAGACAACCTGTTTCCTAATGAGATCTAAAATGTTTTAATGATTGCTGGTCTTCAAATGTAATATCTTCTCATTATTGTAACTTTAAACCTAATTTCTGAGCTTCAGAAACCTTTATTAGAGCTTTCGTAAACTTCAAAGTTTCTGGGTGGCGCTAATGTAGAACTCAATTTATGGGACAGTGTGTCAGAAATATTCTTCTATATCCTCGCTATACTCATAAAAACGCTTTCGGTAATTATATTTGCGATAATGGCTCTCCATTTGACATAACAAGTTGAACAGTGTTCGCCTCTACAAAGAAACATACACCGCATCGACGAAGTGGATGTCGAAAAGTATGAGAAAAGCAAAGGAAATGCCATTCTTCGATTGAGCTTTTCGTGTAATGCTTGCTTCATTCCGTGCCATTCAGGCAGATCTGGGTGACCGCTTTTTACCGTCACACAATTTTCTTCTGGATATCCTTCAGAAGTTACAACCAATTCATTCACATTCAACATGTGTTTCAAATGGTGTCCAAATATGTTTTGATCTTGATTCTCACCAAAACAATAAAGACCATTGAGCCATGCTATCATACTTGTTTTCAACCAAATGCATATTTTATAGCCAAGCCCCGCGGATTTGAATTTGTTCGAATACCATTTCTTAGAGAATGGGTGCAATGCTTCATTTTTAAAGTCTACACCGTCCACGGAAACGAAGCAATTTGGTAAAAAGGTGGAGGCACTACGGGCACTCCAATTTATCTTTAGAAAACCACTTAGCATTCATGTATTCAAAACTTGCAATAAATGTAAAAGAAAAACTTATATATTTCGAGTTAGAAATGCTTTGATTAATTAGCTATGCCCATTTTCGAGATTTCTTAGGATGAGAGCCTGCAATTTGTGAATGTATGTCTTCTGTTGCGAAAATTTTTAAGAAGAACAATCCCCAAAGCAAAAGAACTAGTTTCGCATCTGGAGGAAGCTCTGATGTTACATGATTCCAGAGAATAAAACAAAGTAAAGGATACATGCCAAACAGAGATCGGAACTTTCCGGAACTGCCGGTATTGGAAAGCCCGGTGCATATCATTACCATCTTGGAAGCCACAATCGAAAAACTGGCTGCCGTTACTTTGAGACTCTTTTTCGTAATTTTAACCTTGTAAAAGAGAAGAACGGTGCAGAAACAGAATTTAGTTGTAATCTGTATATCTTTGTTTTTTGTAGTTCAGATTAAAGGAAGTTACTAGAAATGCATTGGCTGCATAGTTCTTGATTAATTCAAAAATGGCAGCAAAGCTTTCCATACTTCCACACTGAACAATCTCATTGCCAAACGAGATTTCTATATTGGGGGAATTCCAACATAATGCACCTAAAGTACTAGGTTTTTAGCTTCAACTCTTTCAAAACGATTGGCGTTCTCTGTTAACAATATCTGGGCTGATGACATCGTATTTTTGTATCAAATCAACAAGTACTTCCCCGAATTAGCTGCAACGATCTGACATCACATCTTTCTACTGCTGTGATCTTTATTGTTTTGCTTGCCACAAATATTGAAAGGTGACGTTCATGATAATATCTTTGTATATCATGAAATTTCGTGTAGTACTGACAGATTAGAACTTTTTCATATTTCTGATCTTACCACCTTTCAAAATCTTTTAGAAAGGAGCCACACATTTGCTAATAAGATACCATAACATACCAGTACTTCGCGGTATGTAGCGATACACATCGCTACATACAACTTGTACCGCTACTTATCTTTTTGTTGATTGTTGCAAAACCCCTGTCTGAGGGATAATGTGTTCGTTGTCGTCGATAACTGCAGAATAAGTGCAGGAACAGTTGCGCTCTCGTTTCAATTTGATAGAAGTCTCAAAGACATCATCCGTTAAGAAGGCACCTTTCAAGAGATGGAATATATATCACCAAAAATGGTATATACCGCATCCAGATCATGTAGTTGAAGTTTGAGCTTCTCCTTCTTATCAACAGTAGCCAACCATAGATATACTATCCCAAAAAGGATTCCAATAGCAAAAAAGTCTTAGAAACAACCACAGTCTCAGACAGTTCTGGCCTCTGGCAAAAAGAGATTTTTCGCAAATACCGCGCGATTAAGACGATCTTTGGGGGCCTCAGCACCGACTTGGAGGTCGATGCATAGATATATGTCATATCATACTGTCAGCAAGTTTCGGAACTATCAGTTCTTCAGGTATAAGAATGTCTTTAGTAGGAACGTGTCATACTGACTGAAGACCATGTTTCTGAGATAAAGTCGCTGGCATTCCAAGAAACGAAGAAACTCATTGCAGTACTGACAGTTTACAACAGCAGGGTGTGTTTGAGGGTTTATCCTACATATCAAACACAGAAAGAAGAATTTGGGATTCATTCCAATGCTACTGAATTTGTGGCACCCTCGTTTTTATGTAGGTTTCACGCTCAGTAAAAAGAACTTGTCGGCCTGAAAGCTGTGGAAGACAGACCTATACGACTCAAAACTTCTTCATTAATATGAAGCCGTATGTAGAAGCATCTGCAGGCGTTTTTCGTATCTTAGTTACGACATTCATTGCAAAATTTGTAAGCCTTTTGCTGCTTGCCGGCTCTTGCATATTTTTCACAAACAAACAACATGACCAAGAAGCGCATTCAACAAGAATCACGGTTAACTAAAAACGGAAAGCCTGTCCAGCTTCCACGAAAATGTTCAAATCCAGAAAAATCAAAGGAAATGAAAGCGCTGCAAGCGTTTGGGATTCGGAACAACTGTTTCGCAAGTACCGATTGCGGACATTTCGAAAGCGCTACGTTGCTATTCTCGAAGAACATGATCTACGTAAGGATGGTAAGAAGCCGATATCCATATTTCTTCTTTTTTATTTGTCTTGTAAACTTGTTTATCCTTATGAAGATGAACTTAGCGTACAGCTTGGGCGACGCACCTTAAATACGTAACCAATCCCTTTCGCTAGGTCCGAGATAAATGTTCCGGATGTTGAGCGTTTATCACTTTCTTCGGAAAGAAATGAAAGATCTTCCGATGAACAGGCAGAGAAAGAGCTTCTATTTTCTCAAAAGATATTTGTTCCATTCGAGCTAGTTTTGGAGTAGATCGAACATGAAACTACCACTCGCCGTTGCACGGTTGTCATACATTTGCCTTCGGGTGTGAGCAATGAAGAAATTAAGGTTTTCAAAGCTGAAGAAGGCGAATACTCAGAGCCGGTGGTAAAATGGCCATTGCCAAGGATTGTTGTCAAGATTTGAATGCCAACTGGCTTTTTTCTCCAAACGATGGACAGTAAACGACGTTTCATCCAGACGTTCTGGGTTTCGAAAGAGCAACTGGAACGCTCACGAAATCAAAAATCTGATGATGTGTTTGGGAAAGTACAAATTATTCTCCCATTCGTAGTCGCATTAGCATTTGAAAGTGACAATTTGGAATACAAAATGGGTACCACATAAATATACACTCGTCTCAAGGCGAACATAGTGCTTCGATTTACTTTTTGTCCCTACGTTCTTCTCACACTTAAATTCAAAGTGGCGGTGAAACAATTAAAATTCACGAGTCGAACAAATGCATTTCGCGAAGATTGGAAGTCAATTAGAAAACATTAGTATGCGATATACGTTTTTCATAGCATTTTGCTTGGAGCACTGATTTTGGCTTCGTTTAACAAGCGAGTACCTATGTGTCACATTTTGAAAAATCGTCATTTGAAGCTTCATTTATAGCACATGCTTTCTGTGTAGAGCTTGGAAGTAGAAGCGTAACCATACCGACATTTTGTAGTTGTTGCCAAAGAGCTATAACGAAAGCAGTACTGCAAAAGAACGGCTCCCTAGCTTTACCTTTTTAAATGTAACGAGGTGCTTGGCTTCTTTTTTCGCCGTCACTCACTAGAAATATAAGCATGCTTTGGTTTCCAGCAATGTGAATTTTTTTTCCGTTCGCGCATCTTCCTGATCTTTTCTCAACTGAATCGTCAAGGCGAACGCCATGAACAAGACATGGAAAAAGTTGACTAACCGCCCGAGCCTTGTTCCAAAGAACCGACTAGAGGACATGGTTTTTCCAATCTAGATATAAAAAACTGAGGAGACCCTTGATTTTTCGTCCGTGTATAATTGCATTATTTTCATTTTTTCGACGGACGCAAGTATAATGGGATAGAAAAAACCGTTGTGAATAAGTTAGAGTTTTACGAAAGCCCCAGCAGTAGAGTGAATTGCTGGTTCGTGTCGTGCTTTTATCGTTGATGTATGCAAAATAGTTCATTTTATTACTGCTACTGAAAAGTATAAATTTATTCACACTTTATAAGCATGAGATTATTCTTTTCCGTCCACTATGGTCTTTGTTATCGTCTCAGATTTTCACTGTCAGCCCTGCACGAAAATTTGGCATGTTTGCAAGTAGAGGGGGTATTTGATATGGTCGAAAGTGAAGGAGTTTCTTCGTGAATGTGTTTCACGAGATTGTTTCTTATCAGTTCATGATGACGAACTGTGGGCACGCCTCTGCGAAGAATTGGACTGCGACTTGCTTGGCAGGGACCAAACGATATAGATGATTGACGTCTCACAGAACAGCGTGCTACACAGGAAGTGTTACTTCATTTCGAGGGATCTTTTTCGATACCTGAGAGACTCACTTCGAAGAAAAAACCGTCGCATTTTCCAAGTTTCTGGACTTCCATATCACGGTATTTCCAGAACAAAGTACTGTTTTGCAGGAACATACGCGGTTCTTTAGAGCCCAACAAGGCTTTCATGTCTTCGGGGTGGATGAAACTTGCTTTAGCTATGGCTATAAAGCCGTGTGCGTTTATTCGTTCTTGGTTACCCTCGGCTCAGTCCCCTTTTCGTGCCCCTACGTTAGTCCGAGTGCATTGGATGGATTTTCTCCGAGAAGAAATCGGATTTTACCCCGTACAGCTTAGAGCACTGTCTCTAAATGTTTAATCCCAACTCGGGAATATTGGAAAGTTTCGTGTGTCTTTAGTCTAGATTCTATCTTTTCGAATTGTTTTCACCACGAAGGATAGATACAACGGTTTATAAGTGCATGACAAACTATAGAGGTTGTGATATTTCTCGCATTGAAGGGAAGTATCCATTCCACAAGCCACAGCACATCTTGAAGCGTGCTAATACTTTACCAAACTCTCATCACCGATATCCTCATTAAAGTGAACCAGTTCTTTTCATTTTATCGGATTGCAATGTAAAACTTCATTTTCGCCGCAAAGTATATATCCGTTATGGCTACGTACTATACTGAATGTACAAATAATCATGATGATCACATGGAAAAGTTCCAGATAGCACGTTTGACAGAGAAAAAGAGCTATAATCTGCAAAAGCCATGTTCACCTTTAATCAGCAAAATAGCGTAAGTAAACTTGTAAGCTATTTCAAAAAGAACGAAAACCGCCGCAGAAGAAGTCACTTCCTTTCGCAGAAGCATTGCTTCTTGTAGAAATCTGTTACGGACGGCTTCTGGTATATTTAAATAGGTTTGAAATCAGAAGCCTTTGGTTGTCACTAGCGTTCAAAACGAAACCTGGAATATGTTTTAAGGTCTCTCATTTCGGAAGCTGAAGCGATCCGCATGATGGTGCACATGTATATATCACAATATCCAAAACAATGATTTGGGTGTCCCACAAGACTACCATGCCAAAGACTCTGTTCTTCTGCGTGGCATACATAGGAAGTTAATCGGTCTCTAGCCAATCCGGTGCATATCGAATCTAGTAAAGAGTAGCTTTTCCCCATTATGTTGTAAAGAAATACCTATTCTAAGGGATTTGTGGTTATTCCCTTTCTTCGGGCTACATTCGACTGCCCTAAATCAGGTCTTCCTAGAGGCTAGATTTGATCATATCTTTAAGTTTCGTATGAATTTTCGCGGGTTCAAAAACGTCCGGCGATTGTCGGCTCGCATTCATGAGATAGCTGATGATTTATTTAAGAGTAACGAAGTCTAGCTCTTTGCAAAACGAGTTCACAAATTTTCCCCTATCCGTACCTTCTCCGTTTTCTTATTTATCACACATTTCTGTTGCTCTAGCTGGTGAGTCAATGGTGAATGTTGTCCATATCAGCCCTTGTTCAACGGTTTCGAGGCTACTAACGCAACTGCTTTGCCTTTCTCGAGCATGTTATTTTTCCCGGTGTAAAAATTGGCTTTTGAGAAAACTTTCAAAACGCCGTTTGAAAAAACGGGGATCGGAAAAAGGCATGAAAAGAGCAAAGTTATTACAAAGTTTCTCCATTTTACAGCCAACTGAAGTATGTTTTTTATAGTCTAATTTGAAAACTTCTAGAGTAAATTCTTATCCATTCTTTCATCCGTTGGTGTATTCTGCATCATTGGGGTCCCATATTTCCCGATTGAATGGCATTCTGGACCTCTATTCTCTCTCTTCCGAAAACGTTGGTTGATTCCTATCAATGCTTTATGGTTGAGCTCGTCGCCAACCGGTTTACATGAACCCGAAGTGTGTAAAACTTTTATCATACAAAATGAGATTTTGGTGACCTTGCAAGAATAATCGAAGACAGGTGCCCGGAGCACCGCAGAAAACCCGCCCGAGTTCAGAGCTAATAATGGAGGTGGGCAGTGGAGAGATAGCTTTGTTGAGGCTTACATCGCCCGTACTAGAGAACTGCCTCCTTCACAAGATGCACATATAGTCAGTACATCTTCACCCATGTAATTAATCCATCGCACACGTGCAGCTCCCAGTGATTGGCGTGATCCACGCATACGAAAGGAGTGCAAAGTTGATTCGCGCGACCCACTTCTTAGCCTTCGTGTTAGGCTTAAAGGTATTGTGCGTGTAAATGGAATAGTAGCTCCCTCAGTAATTTTTCGACATACCATAATGACTTTGTCATTGAGTAATACGATTAGTTCTCACTACCGAAAGCACAAAAAATGGATGATTCGGGGTATGAACAGTCTTCATTCATTCAATATCACTAACAACATCGGCATTTCTACGCGACTGTAGAAAAGGGGCAGTCTCTTTTTGATAATCAGTGTGTTAAAGTTTTTCAGCCGAATATATCTCAGTGTGCATTGCTTTTTATACATATATTGAATCCAAAAGAACTTTTCCAGAGAGTACGGTTGGAAATATGATTGTTCGGGGGAACAGGCCTGCAATATCTGCTCATTGCAACGAGTATGTAGAGAATCAGGCCCTAGAACTGCGAATGTGTCCAGCGATGGCCACGTTCTAGACCGAACAGAACTACGAGAGTAGGAGACGGCATAGGTTCTGTACATTTAGAATCGCCCACATTTCGATACTGGAGCTGTTCGAATTGTTTATCTTCGGCAGACTGGTTAATGAAGGGACGCTGTTCGAATTAGAGGGTGAACAGCTTGGTATGGTTTTGGATCATGATGTAGCCGTGCAGCGTTTAAGACGTGAAAGCACATCACGGAGTCCAAATTGAAACACGGACTGACAGTGTCCGACAAGGCATATACGTTTCAAAAAGCGCAAAGTTGCGTGCCCTCAGAGCACGAGCTGGTAAAAAATGCGTAGGGCCAAAATATTTGGGAGATAGCGCGAATAACAGAAAGGTAACGTGAAGTCTTTTGACAGGGGAAGCGCTGCGGCGGGGCGTAGCGGCTACACGCTAAAGAACAATCAAAGATTTGACGGCATTTATCCATCCTTTCAAATTAGTCTTTCGTTTGAGTGCTCAGAACAACCAAAAAACACACTACTAGAAGCATCTACTCTCCCGACATACCTTTCTACAGTTTTGTACCGATCGAATCCCTTATTTACAAAAACCTTACTCAGTTTCTGCCCCAACGCCAAGGCACTCTGAAACTGAACCTGTAGTTCTCGATGAACACTCCCCGGCCTTCCTTTGCTTCAAATAACTCACGCTTTCATGAATCATGAGAACTATTCCAGTAACAAGTCCCTCGAAAGAGCTCTTTTGTTTTGCAACAACTCAACCAGAAAGCCTTTGTATCCCTAATGGATATTGCAGCCGTTTTGCGCGCACGCGCGATGAAAAAGAGATATATACAACTTCAAGCATAACTACTCCAGAGTTTATCTGATATATGATTGAGACATATTCTTCACAACATTGAACTTGAACGGATATATCTCGTACTTGGTAGAGATGCATTTTGAATATAACCTCTGCTTGAAGTTGATAGTTACAATAGTTGTGTGCAAGAGCATGGTACGACCTTGATACACTTGCAACGCAATATTAACCTCGGCTTGGTGTAAAAACAAATTTGAAAGTACACGAGATAAATGCTGGAATCGTATCGGTAAATATCAATTGCATGCTAAATATATATCTGGTTGATCTCTTAAATATGTTTAATGTAGTCAAACGTGCTCAAAATCCAAACCCTTGTTTAGCTAGCTTTAACAAGTGTTATAATGTACATAAGTTGCACAAAAATATATCAAGGATCTTAGTGGGTATTATACTTTGTCCAACACCTTTTCTAGCCAATTCAATTCTAACCACTCTAATAGAAACCGCTGCGAGTGGCTTTCACGAGGCATCAAATTCACCTCTCCCTCACTCAGAGGCCTCCGTTTCATCATTGTTCTGCGTAAATAAATGAGTTTCAACTCCAAATGAGGCAGCTGCAGACAACATGACATGAGTGGTTTCCTTGCAGAACGAGAATGCAACTGCATCAAAAGTCTTAGCTGCGGCTTTAGAGTCCCTCCAGGTCTTGACAGTTCAATGAACTTGCATTCTGTCCTGTCCACAATCAGAGTTGATATATCTCCTTGTTGAGGTGCTCTACTCTTCCGTACCGTGGTTTTGAATGGGTAAAAATTGCAATGAAAATTCATGGAAATTCTTCTGAAGTTTTTTTTTAAGCTATTGAATATAGAAACGTTCATGGATCACCTCACCGTAGTTAGTCTAGCCACAACTTATGTAGATGACATCGGATCTCGGAAACGCAAGCGGCAGAACCCTCTTTTCTCGTATCTGGTGTATGTCAGTGAATCATGATTTTGGCTCAAAAATAGGCCACACATTGCCCAGAACTGCGTGTCGCACGCAAAACGTGTCCAGAATGTAGTTAAAAGGATGCCAGTTGCGAGTAAAATAGTTTTCGAAGTATTTCTGAATGAAGGAAGAAGGGCCCAAGTGTAGTTCATGCTATTGGATATTTCAAAATGTGATCTATACTGGGACCAAAGCAAACTTTTTGGACGTGTTTTGTCCATTTTCATATCTTTTTTAGTAACCGTTGTTCGTGGGCAATATTTGGGTCGCTTTTCGCGCACGAACCGTGCGACTTGAAAGCGATTTCGTTTCGGGTTTGGTCCCGTGAAGGACGGCGAATGCGTTTAGATACAGGACAGCATTCCCGACATTGGCGGGTGGATTGAAAGACCTTCGCTGCTCATGAATGCTCTGGCTTCCGCCCTGCTCGAGCTAACAATACCCGTCTCGCGCGTGCGTCTGTCAGAAATTTCGAATAGAGGTACTTCAGTCGCCGCCTCAACGGCTGCAGGCGATGGGAACGCGACCCGAACTGCGTCGCGTGTGCCGCTGAAAAAGTGTTTCTGCATGTCTGGGACGAGAACTGGCATTGCATTCTAATTGCGATTCGCATATACTTTCCGGCGAAGGAGTGCGATATCATTCATGTTACGGCCGCTCTGGCGGATATTCACACGTCATTCAACCTGAGTCCGGTTGAAATTCTTAAAACAGACGGTAAGGGGTGCGATTGACCCTTTCTGTGTGGGTTGATTTGCAGGTTCAGCCGTTTTTGTATCCGTATATCTTGGTTTATACCGAATCTAAACATGATCTGCGGGAGCGGAAACCAAATGCCCGTGCAATCTTTGAGGTGGACTTGCTGGTTGTCAGCAGTGAAAACCTCTTTCGCGACGTTAATTTTGTGTTGGATTTATTGTTTGGTAAGGTGCCGTCGAGCATGTTTGTCAGGCCGTATTCGTAGAGAGTGGCAGATATTGAGAAGATGGCTGATGCTGGCGTGATAACCGTGTTGAAGTGCAGACTGATGAGGAATTCAAGCATCGGGCTATTCAGTGAGAGCTGCCACTGGCGAGGTATAAGAGCATCAAAGCATCAAAATAGTGCGTCATCAGATTCGAGATTCGGATCGCGTTTCAAAGAGAGGCAACCCCAAAAACGCCACCCACCCACTAGAATGCCTGATAAACGAAGAAAGGAAGGTTTCCATTCACTGAACCATCGAGGTGGGCAGGGAACCGGCCTTTTCTGTGTTCTTTTTGTGTTGGATGAAGGGCATGGTGCTGGACGATTCAGTAGCGTTTGTCAAGAAGAACCCCAAAGTGGCTGTGTCCAACGTGCTTGTGCTTAAAGATGCGCTTTAGAGACATTTCTAGGTGCTCTTCTGTGGTTTTTCGGCTCTTCCAATTTAGTTTTCTTGTGCCTGAAGAATGTGTAAACATGTATATGTACATGTATGTATTCGTCACAGTTCGTGCTGATAGAAATGTTGTTTGGGCATGGTGGCTTTGCGCGTTGTGCTTGAGCAATACGGCGTTCTCTTCTATGCTACGTTGGAGATTATTTTATCCGTACAGCTCTTTTATGTACTTTGAAGCAATTTTTGCTCACGATAGAAGAGAAAACGAGAGCTTCAGGCTTTGTACGGCTTCGTGAAACGCCACCATCGTGAAACATATATGCTGGTACTTAAGGCTGTTCATGTGATAGACAACCTTAGGCTGATGCGGCCGGAGCCACTTATCAGGAAGCGGTATTAAGAAGTACCTCTGCACGGAATAGGAGTGCCAAAGGTACGGAATGCAGTGGGAGTATAAGAAACTATTTATTGGATTGAGCGATGATGTTGTTACTCGGGCAGTGCGGGACATTTTCATTCCTCATTTCCATCTTTCTGCTTCCAGCTCATCTTGTGCGCCTTTTGGGCTTCTTTCCATTGCATGCGGGACAGACACGCTGAAAGTACATCACTCCGACGAAAACGACGCCACAACAGTTTCATACCTCGCTACACACACAGCTAAACCCTGAAAAATAAAGACATGTTTCTTCGTTGAAAGATGCATTTTTTTAGGGTTTCATACAAGCCGTTTGCCTTTAAATATGACTTTAGGTGAAATGGGTTAAAACATTCTCACACGCGGTGGTTGTGAATATCGTACGTAACAAGGCTTAATATTGTTCTTCACTTGTATGGAGTATTGAGCCTATTTTCGAACGTGGCGGCTAGAATACAGATGGAAACAAATATACTCAGATTGAAGCACATGTGTGTGTGTATATATGCAAATTCCATCGATGGTCGTAAGATTTCTGAGAAGGCAAGCTTCGCAGAAAAAAGAAATCAATGAGAAGGGAGCTTTCCACCAGCAGAAATAATGCTACCGACCGATAGGAATATTAGGCAACATTACGATGCCGCAAACATCCGGTAGCTTGAGTAGGTGGCGAAAAGGTCCAAAGAAATGATGGGCATAATAAGGGTTGGGCATCCTGTCAGAATGCGCGAGACATTCTCGCTCGACCGGCACTGGAATTGGAGAGGGAGGAGCGGATGGAGTTCTGTGATGCTGACTTGCCGCCGCAGACTCGACAGGCTGAGGGGTTTGACAAAGAAGCGCAGTTTAAGGTGTAGCGGACACGCCGAGAAGAACGTGTATGAGTGGCGCAGTGCAGTCTGATGCATATCGTACACGCATTATCTGTGCTTCGTAGAGGGTTGGCGGTCTAGCCTTGCGAAGTTATTTGCCGGATTAAGAGATCACAATACGCTTCACGGGGGAGTCTTATAAAGATAGTTACGATGAAAACGCGGCACCTTTGGACGCAAGGTGGTTCCTCCGTTGTCGATTTCAGAGCGGCCAGCTCTGTTTCAACACGCCATAGTAAAATGGCCGAGCTACCCGTTGAACCTCTAGTTTATATCCATTCTGCCTGATATGAGAGTTTGGTGAAACAAGCATGATGCTCTTCTTCAGCTCCTCCATGGACCTGAACAAGTTTTCAGGATATACATTATATCGTTATAACTATTTCCGGAACCAGCCTTCCCACATCTCTTGTACCATTTGCTCACTTTTTCATCGCAGTGTTGAGTTGCAACAAAACCTGGTAATCATCGAAGATCAAATTCTCTCCTTTATCTCCAAAGTGGTTGGAAGATACCCGGCGCCTCTGTTTGCTTCCTAATGTCCAATACAAAGAATTCTATTAATATTTGAACATTTCTTTCCATTGCAGTAGGGCAGAAACGTCAATATCAGAAGTAACGAGACATGCAAACGAGATTAATCATCTCAGAACAAGTTCACCAGCGTCTTCACCCACTGCTCTCGTACTAACGGAAGTCAAAACTTGCACATTATTCCAGACCACAGATACGAGCTCCTGTCCAGACATGGCACCTTTCTTCAACAGCCCGCCACCCAGTAGATACATATTTTCTCTCATCGATCTCCGTTACCAACAATGGGAGTTCATAGAAAAGCGGCCGCGAGCAGACCCCTTGATTCAAGTTCACATTTCACTAACGTTAACACCAATTTCAACGTGATGCACCTTGCATCTCCATGCTTTCAGCTGCTTCTCAATATATAAGAAGTCGTTGTTAGCATGCATCAAAAAACCGCATTCGATCTCCACCGCTTCTCCCATCTTCATTTACCCTGACCTCTTTTTGGGGTTCGAATGAAATGCAATGATTTCTCGTGCTGAAACAATCTTTGTTTTGACCAACCTTTGTAATATGGCAATGGTATCTCCCTACGGTATTCCAGGTTCGCCAGATGGGCCTGTACTAGACTCAAACTACACTTCCCCAGTTTCATAAGTCCTTATCGACAAATATCCTTCTCAAAAAACGGTTCTCTTTTGAATAGATGCTGTGTCCAAGTTTCAGAGGTCATCAACGATCTCCGATTACGTTAGCATTCACAAAAACATGCAAAAGAATTGTGGAAATGGGAAAAAAAAGAACATAGATAACCAAATAGATGTCCGATAATAATGAAAATGACAATGAAAAGAGAAACGTTTATCCAAAGAATAGTAAAAAGAACGAGAAAGAGAAAAATAAAAAACGTTTGGAGCATTGTTATCGTATTTGAAAGAAAAACATATCGATGTTTAAACCCTGAAAAAGTTGTGAGACTAAGAGATCGCTACATGTTAGAATCTGCGCTAGTTCTAAAAAGAACGCGACATGTAAAATAACTACCAGTTCTCCGACACTTTGCCCGAGGAAGGTTAAGTAGAAGTACCAATGTCCTCGTCGGAGGGTTGCCATGTGCAACGAGAATGAAAAGTAGCACTTAATCTGCAAAAAGACTGAAAGAAGAATTATGCCTTTCGAAAAGATTATGGCTAATCATAAGAAGTTTTGCAATAAAAAACCAACCAAATTGAAAATGAATGCCAAGTTTTTGTGCCACTTATGACTGCAAGAGATGTCACTACGAAAACTCCATGCAACTATGCGCTTTTACATCAAAGAACTGCAAGAAGTGTGTTGAGAAACACACCCTCATTAAATGCCCTAACACTCACTCACGTCAAGGTGAAAATATTTGTCTGCCAAACATGGCGCATTACAAGACCAATTCAATTTCTCTGCAGTGAGAATACGAACAGAATAAGATGGAAACAACGCTCAGGCTTAAAGTTGAGTATCCTGAGTTGCGTTTTGTAGCGCATGTGAGCGGTCATAGTTGGGATTACCTTCATTCTATGCTTCTATATTCTGTGCTGTGCAGTCATCGGCAGGTAGTGCCCCCAAAATGCTATGCAGCTTCTGTTGTCTTCATCCTCTGATACTGAGATTGGTAGTAGAAAGTGATACATGATCAACATCGCTATCAGCAGTGACGCCGCTTTGCATAACTCCAGAAATCATCAGCAACCTGGAAATGAGAGGTTAAGTTTAGTGTTCGAAGTTATACACAAAACGAAATGTAAAAGCGTACTATGATTGCGTGACAGCGGGGACTTGAAGAAGAGCGGCTGCAGCTTGACAATCTTCTACTGGTTTTTCTCCGTCAATATAAATAGGTCAGAAAAGGGGTAAAAATGCGTGTCGAAGGGGGAATGAAATACGTTATGGCTCGGTCGGAACAAGTGCCAAAAATAGAAAGAACGGGGTTAGAAGCAAGAGAAGAGATGAGGAGAGAAGATACCTGCACTCTTAATTCATTAAATCGAAACGCATTGCTAAAAATCAACGTCAAACAAAACCCCTGCCAAAAGTAAAAGAGAAGCAGCGCTTCGAGAACCGAACCGTCACTTCGGGAATTAAAAGATTACGTCGAGAATTCGTGTTAAATATCGTTTTGAGACGTAGTGTTTCGAAATATTTCGGAAAGAAGAGCTATAATGGTCTGGGCTTTGTACATAGGCATGTTTCATGATACTAACTGCGATAAGTACGTCTCTGTACCATTACTTAAACAAACAGTACAAACTTCTGACTAGTGATATCAAATTGAAGGCGGCTACGCCCGCAATATCTCCAAATATGACGTCAAAGTATGGACGAAAGCGGTGCAGATGGGAAACCCATGGAGCTTACGAGATCAGCACTCAGGTCCCTCAAATTGAACAAGAATAGAATTAAAAAGACCTCCTATTATATAAACAGAGCCCACTGAGACGATCATTTAAGCAAGCAACTCGATGGAAAAGATCATTACTGCTCTCAATTCCGCCCGTTGAAACAAAGCAAGTGAGAGAATGTCTACCTCTTCCTGGCTTTGAATACGATGAAAACCCAAACCAGAATTCAAATACGAACATGAATGAAACATACGCCCACCGCCAATATTCAGTTCCAGAACGATCGGAATCTGGGAATCTGAAAGTGACACAAGTGTTGAACGAATCCTGAGAAATATTGGTCTCGATGAGTGCAGTTTTGCCAACTTGGAGAGATATTTGCACATCTAAGAAACCCTACAAACGTCAATGAGCGACTTCGTGGTTTTCAAAACAGCAAGGTTAGGCAGCTTGTCACCCAAGAAACACAAGAATTACAAAAAAAGGAATGTACAATTTGAGTTTCAGCGCTTCATTGATTTCATAATCACTGCAGAAGCTTCCCATATCTCAAAAACAACAATTCAACGGTTGCTTAGAATCAGTCCTTTGGCGCCAACGAGCGAAGCGACTTGATGCATCGGTCATATTGGGTAACCAGCGGAGTAAATCCTTGTCTGTCCTAATGGTGAACTAAGTTCCCTGGAGGTATGTTCGGAGTTATAATACAGACCATACTATGGCGACACATTCCTTTTCGGTAGTCCTGTAGTTTCGCTCCGTGCTGGTGAGCGTTCTGCTCCAGTTTCCAATCGGTCGGTAATCCTTTGGTGAATCTTGTTGCTGTAGCAGTGCACATCTGACTTGGGCATCAGATCCGTATGTGTCCAAGAAAAATGGACTATTGAGTTTTTGTAAAGCCAGTATGGTTGGGTTCAGCATTTTGTCCTTTCAGGTCTTTAATGCCTGATATTCGTCCTCGGTAAGGCATTCAAACTCCGAAAGTGTTTTTTTTTCATTATTGCATTAAGAGAGGTCGATATTGTAACAGTTCCTTGGACGAAACGTCGATAGACATGCACATACCCAAAGAAAATCGTAGTTCCGCGTGGGTTCTTGGAGTTTTAGCCTGACAGATAGCCTCCGTGGTCCGTTTGTCTACCTTTAACTTTTTTGGGAGGACGACGTGACCAAGATAGTCCACTGGGGCCTGCAATAAGGCGCAATTGCGGGGTTTCAGTATGACCAGGGCGAAGTTCCATTTGAATCTGGACAGTATAATGTCCATTACCCGTTGGAAGGTCGCTGGCGCATTTTTTAAACCAAAGGGCATACAAGTAAATGTGAAAAGACCTTGATGGGTGATGAAGGTTGTCAGAGATCTTGCATCTTCAGCCACAGGCTTTTTCCAATATCCGGATTTAGCTTCCAGAGTGGTGAACACGGTTTTTGCACCTAAGGAATCTAGACAGTCATCCATACGGCGTATCGGGTATGAGTTCCTCTTGGTTACTGCGTTCAACCTCCTATAGTCGACACACAACCTGACGGAGCCATCTTTCTTAGCCGCGAGGACAATGGAACTTGCCCACTCAGATTCGTTCGAGGACGCCGACTCTATGGCGTGAGCTTTGTACATTTTGTCCATCTGGTCGGCGAAAATTTCCCAACCCTTCAGATCTATCCAGTTTGGTGGCTGGAACTGTGTTCTAGCATGATCATGAAGGCCAATGCGGTGTGCAGTGGCTCTGATTTTTCTCAATCTCCCTGACCACATGGTCTGGTCTTCTCTGAGAACATCAATCACCTTGGGCCTAAAGGATTCGAATTCTGCTCCGATAGCGACTGTCCCCTCCAAAGAAGCGAGGTCCTCGTCGGGAGTTGTAGTTGAAAATTATCCAATTCGGCCTCCATAATGGCCACAGGAGCAGCGTCTGTGTTTTCGAAAAGCTAGTATGGGGTGCTAGATTTCTAGTTTGGTTGTGCTAGAATGTCTATGGTTATCATTCAAAAAACCGCAGAATTTCGATGCCAGAATACCTAGCGGAAAAATACTCGCCCAAGTGAATTTTTGGGAGAACCTAGAAAACTAGCAAACTTTTATTTTAACACTGGGACACTAAGAAGAATGGAAGAGAACTTGTGAAATGTCTTTCGATGCTCATTTATCCTAGACCGTGAGTTTTACCGAAAAAGATAGTTATACTGAATGCTATCTAGCTCGTGATCATTCATTTCGCGCAGGTATTGTAGCTAGTGTAAACCATTCAAATGTACTGAACATTCAGTTTAATGCTCTTTGATGACCCCAATGCCCAGTGCATAATACTGCAATGCTGCAACGAAGAGCCAAAACCGGTCTCTGTTGCACGTGAAATGAGATCTTCCCATTTAATATGGAGTGACCCGCTTCGCATCACTTCCTCCGATCGTTGCGCTTCACTTTGCATTGGGCTTCGCGCGACTCGAACAACCCTCCATTCTCCAAGATCCATCGAAGCGGTACCACCAGTTCACCCTACATCTTCGCCAATCACAATTTCCTACATAACAAAATAGAAATCACAAAACCACACAAGCAAGAACCCAATTTCTCGCCTCATGCAAGCACATTCCATAGAAACAAAATTACCTCTGCCAAACAGGTGCTCCTGGTGTTGCCCTCACTTTTTGCATTCGCATCAATAAACAGACAATAGTCAGATCTCAGTCACAAAAAAAACCCAGACCACATCAGCACGACACTCACCTCTATAGGGACCACTTATATCACCTCTCGTCTAATCTTGCCCAATCTTGGGCAACCCACTCACCCGCTCACCCTTCACCCCATGCCGCATAGGTGACGAGCCATCGGAAGGAGTATTGTGGGTTTTCGGTGTGGTAATTGCGGACATGTATCCGAATGGCAGGGAATAATCTCGTGATGAAGTGACCGTCCTTCGGAGAATACATTTCCACATCGGTAAGCCTTCTTCCATAGGTCGTCTGCGAAAGCCGATTTGGTCATGTTGGAGCTCTGCCTAAATGATATTACTTTCTAGTAAGCATTCAATATAACTTCATCTGTGCAAAAGTTTACAAGAGGTAATGAACAGCCTAAGAATATGACCAGAGGCGCTCACGGTCTTGATCATCAACGAAGTCAGTTGTGCCAGATATCTCCGAAACAACTCGGTCACGGGCCTGTCTTTTGAGAAAGAATTGGAAAAGGTACAGAGCGGCGCCCTCGTGGACACCGTTCTGACCACAAGCCGTACGGAACAACCTACGAAACCTAAGGGTAGCAATGGGATCGGAACCCGAAAAAGTGTCCGTAATGGTTAGTTGCATCCGTTTGGCCCATCTGGCGACTCTTCGAGCCACCAAACCAGAATATTTCGAAGAACTATCGGCAAATCGGTAATTGAAATTGTCTAGAACCATAAGGAAAAGTTCGTTGGTTGTTGTCCGTGGTTTGAGGCTGCGAACGGCAGCCTCACCATCTTCCATGTCGGTCGTATCAGTCGAGGCTGATTCGGAATCACTCGTGTCCGAATATTCTCTTGTTTTATTCTTTCTGTTCTTCTTTCTCCTGCGGTCACTTCGTTTCTATCCATTGGAAGGGGGACCAAAAGGATCGATCTTTTTATCAGATCCGATAGAGCACTGAGGTCGCTGTACCTCATATTGTTCTTTGGGTCGAGCAATTTGTGTCTCTTCTAGACTCAAAGCCTCTCTTTTGCTCCTAAATATCTCCCCATTGGATTTTCCTGATGCTGTTCTTGGCTATGGGCGGGTAATACCGCCACTCCTGGGGGTTTTGTAGGCGACTACCCTATAGAAACCGGATGGTTGACTTGTGAAGTAGTCTTAGGGACCGTATTGCCAAGCTGGCTGGTGATTGCTCCTTTTACGGCCTGTAGCAAGTAGTCTATGAATGATTCACACTCCCCTACCTTAGAGACTATTCGCGTAATGAGGTAATCCGTTTGGGCTACAATCGCTGTAGGGAGTTGCATGTCCACAATGGAATCCACATTGGCTGAGCAGAGCTCACGGAGACGGGGCCAGAGGAGGTCGGCAAGCCCTTTGGAAATGTTCTGACTGATTCCTTCTGTCTTATGGGTTCTTCTCGTGGTCTCCCTGGCGTAGAAGTGGCCCTGATGAGACATTCTCGTAAACGCGCTGCCACCGTGGGTTCTTGGCGAATTCTTTAAGGGTTGCCCAGGGGGTCAGTACTTCTTGCGGCTGGCTTCTTGTTTTCTTGCAGTCGTTAGCGGTATCAACCTCAGGGTCAAGCGACATGATCAGCGTTGTGGTCGCACTGCCGTAGGAGTCATATGGTCTGGTCGGTTGGGTTTCTTTCCTGAATCCATGATGGCGGTTGCTTCTGTATTTCTGGTCCTTTGGGGAATTACACCAAACGTTAGAATCCGTGTAATTCTTCTTTTGAGTGGTCAGCTCAATTATTCCTAAGGGATTCTAAATCGGGAGACCAGAATTAAACGCAATTACTGGTGGGTCAGAGTACTGGTCTCAATCTGAGGTAGCATGGTAGAGCGGGTCAATCGAACCAATTAAATATCAATGGCGAGGCGCTGGGATCTCCCTTGCACTGTAAAGCTGTTCTATCACAGTAAATAGTTATCTAAATATGTCCGGCTGAGGTCGGTCAGTCCACGTGGCGTAATTCCGTACCTAGGATGGTTGACAGAATCATCAATCGTTTCAGAAGAAGTAATGATGCGTTCTATAACCTCACGATGCACTACACGAAGATCGTAATGCAGACGAGTTCCGGTGTTGGCGTTGTAGGTTCTCAGTCTGAAGCGTTCGAAAATCTGAGCTTCAATCGTGATGGGATAATCCATTGTGGAAAAAATGTGAGCGTTGACCATCTACCTTGGCAAAAGTAGAATTTACGTTCGGACAGGTTTCAGCGCCTTCAATTTTGTCTCGTATCAATAAAGCTACCTTATAGCTCTTTTTATTATTGCCTTGCTTAAGAGATCTCAACTTGTGGTGGAAGAGATGAAAATGCCAAAAATGGGTATTGATTCTAATGAGCCGAAACGTAAAGTTCAGATGAATCCAAAGCTGTTTTTTAATCCAGAGCCTGCGTAGGGGTTATTATTTCCGGAGACTTGACGAAAAATTGACGCCTCTGCGTTTGGTCGACCAAAGCATTACTCCACCTCCTCGTGGTGTCGACTGGTCAGCGTAAGCTGGCTAACGGAGTAAGTCAGGGAGGGATCCCTGTTAGAGAGGGAAGTGAACAGGCACGCGTAGGCCAGCAATCCCTATCAAGTTGGTGTGTTTTTCAGAGTTCTTGAGACTTGTTTCAATTCTCTGAGGAAATTAAATTATCGGTACTTCGAGGCCGTGCGTTGCGATATGCTGGTGAAAATTATTAATTTTTTAAGGCTATGTTCGACGAAATGCAGAGCTTAAGTGAGTTTCCGTATGGAATGTTGTCCATTGGGCTTTGCTCGTGTTGCTTGTGTTAGAGTCCCGAAACGGAATTATCTAAGGTCTTTCCTTAATTGGGTGACTAGGGGTTTTTCCCACGTGCGCAAGTTTATCGTCAGTGCAATCCGGGAGGTTGCGTGAAGGTCGTATCTGGCTGGGGGTTCTGCATGTTCTTTAATCGAGTCTTTTAAGGTTTTTTGAAGTTGCTCATCGAAATAACGGTTTTTGCGATATTGGTGTATAGTTTTTGAAGGGTTTTCTGAAAAACAATTGTTTAAAATTCCGTACCATGCGCCTTGCGTAATGACGTAAGGTGGGGGCGTTTAAATCTTTAAGGTCTGTCCAGAAGTAACTGTGGGTAGTCTTGTCGAGGTACGAATCTCAAGGACCTGGCAGATACGAGGCCCGGACCTAATTCCACTTGTATGGGGGTCGGGTGACGGCTGCACCTATTCAGGTCGCGCGCTCAGCCAGGAGCAGCACTTCTAAAAGCGCAAGCCTACACTACGGGTTAAAAAGTCTCGAGGACGGCGACCACTGGACCACCCACGCCCAAGTAATCTCCCCTTCGGTCCCGCAAGGACTTTTTTGTTCGCTCCCCAAGGGCTTTCTTTCTCTGCCTTTCCGTGATCCAAACTTGTGACTGTACGGGGTATCTGCCTGAAGAAGCACGTAAAAATCTCCTAGCCCTAAAGAAAGAGAATTACCGGGTGCGGGGATCCTAAGAAATGTATAACAGGGCATAGCAAGGAGCCACAGGAACCCCTGGAAGCTCACCATATGCCACGCCTCCGGGTACTCTAATCAATGTCCCACAGGTTTACGCCATCGTCGATTGTACAGAAAACCCCGGAGAGGAATCTTATCGTAAGGAAGAAATGGAAACACCATCGAAAATCTCTTCGACTGTCGACACGAGGCAGGTCCTCTCTCTTTGAGCCCCTGCCTCAACCAATTGGACGGTCATGAGCCAAAGAGCTCCTCACCTCCCAATACCACCCACCCACAAGGGACCACTCAAAATGAACCATAATTGGAACACATTGACGACCCCGTCTGTATCCTCAGTAAAAAGAACAACAAAGTTTGTGAAACCGTAGGACTTCGTTTCATTAGCTTTTGAGTGACCACAGCTGTTGTGGACACAGGCGCTGGAACCAACCTGGTCCATTTTAAGCTACTCCCACTGGGTTGGCAAGATTTCGTTCAGGCAAAGAAGACCCCAAGGACTACCGATGCGTCACGTAGACCAGTAAGCATTAAAGGTATAGTACCACTTTACCTCCAGTTGGGACGTGGTTCCTAGTATGTCCTAGCTTGGGCGCTGAGGCAATCCTAGGAACCTTTTTAATCGATCGATAAATTAAAGCAATTTATCCAGGCCTTAGAAAAGTCGCATTCTACCGCCCACATTCCATCCCCTTAACTAGTTCCAGCCCAGGGGCAGAAGCTACCTGCAAACGAGCGGTTGTCTCCGAAAACACGAAGTCCAATAAGGTTCGCCTGGCAAAGGCCATAAGAATACCCCCGATGACCCAAATCTCTGTATCCGTCCATTCCCAGTCGTCAGGTCTCGTAACGATTCAGAACCACACCAAAACGGTTCTGAAGCACCTTACCTTGATGGCCAATGGAGTAATGGACATCCACCCCAACAGGTTTTTTTCGGTCACATTAAGCAACTTCGTAGATAAATTCGTGCGGTTACCGAAAGGTAGAGTGGTTGGTATCGCTTTACACGCGCTCGTTTCCATTATTGAAGCCCACATGGATAACCTTGCGACACCAGCTCCCGACGAGGACGTCGACTCTTGGGAGCGGACGGTCGCCATCGGCGCAGAATTCGAATCCTACAGGCCCCAGGTACTTGATCTACCCAGGGAATATCAGGCCAAGTAGTCAAGTAGATTGGGCACAATCAGAGCGAAAACACACCGCATTGACCTTCAGGATGATGCTAGACCACAGTTCCAGCACCCATACCGCACCCGCCTTAAAGGCAGGGAAACTGTCGCCGACCAGATGGACATGATGCCCAAAGCTCAAGTGACGGAGCCGGCGCCTCCAAACGATTCCGAATGGGCAAGTCCCCTTGTCCTCTTGACGAAGACAGAACAGATGCCTCTGTCAGGTTTTGTGTCGACTACAGGAAGCTGAACGCAGTAATGAAGAAGGACCCATACCCGATTTCCCGCATGGACGACTATCTGGATTCCTCAGGCGAAGCTGTCGTATTTACCACACTGAACGCTAACTCGGGATATTGGCAAGTTCCTTTGGTTGAAGACGCGAGAGCGCTGACAAACTTTACCACCCATGAAGATCTGTTCAGACTTTCTCGGATGCACTTTGCTTACAACAATGCACCAGCCACTTTGCGATTGGTGGTGGACATTATACCGTCCAGAATCAAATGGAAGCTCTCCCTGGTCTATTTGGATTACGTTATAGTCTTCTCACGGACCGTGAAAGAACACCTTTGCAACGTGAAGAAGGTGGTAACCATCCCACAGGACGCTGGAGTAACATTGAAACTCCGCAAATGCGCTTTCATCTAGGCCTCAGTGGACTATCTCGGTCACGTTGTCCTCCCAGGAAAGCTGAAGGTGGCCACACGGACCACAAATGCGATTCGCTGGGCTTAGCCTCATATGATCCACACGAAACTACGATCCTTCGTGGGCTTGTGCAACGTTTACCGACGGTTCGTCCAAGGGTTTGCCAAGATCCCGGCTCCTCTCAAGACGATGCTGGAGTAGGGAACATTTTCGGAGTTCGAAACCTTTACCGAGGACCAGTAAGAGACATTTCTGACCCTAAAGGACAAATTGCTGAACCCATCCATATGGGCTTTACCAAAGCCCAATAGGCCTTTCGTCCATGACCTAGATGCCTTTGATGTCCAATGGGGTTTTGAACTGCTACAGAAACAGGAATTACCGAAGGACTTTCGACCTAGTGGCTACTGGAGCTGAACGCTCACCAGTGCGTAGCGAAACTACAGTACGACCGAAAGGAAATGTCTAGGCATCGTATCGTCCGTATTGACACTCCGTCCGTACCTCGAGAAAACCAGGTTTACCATAAGGACAGACCATGATTCACTCCGCTTGTTTTTCAATTCGACCAATGCATCGAGTCGTCTCGCTAGTTGGCGGCTCAGGCTCTTTGAATATGCCTAGGAGATAACCTATAAGCCAGGCATCAATTACCATGCAGCAGATGCCCTGGCAACAATCATTACCGACGGAACTGACGACACTCCATTGGACGACCTAATTTCTACCCCCTTTACAGACGATGGACTTGAAAACTATACGGAAGCAGATGACCTTATGGGTAAGGTGAAATCGGAGGATCATGAAGTAGAGAAGTGTGAAGTATACCTCTTGGACTTGGAGATAATACCGCCCACTTCGGCACCACCTGAGGTTAGTGCGATAGCCCAGGAGGAAGAAGAACTCGTCCCTATACCTATTGAGGAGCTCCAACAGGCGCAGGTCGAAGAACAGTACTGCAAGGAAACTGCCCAATTACTAGAAACAGAAGGATGCCTGTTCGACTATGACCGATTTGGACTACTCTGTCACCGCTCACCGCTTTATCCTTCACTCCTATGGGTATTGCCAACTTCGCTGAGGGCGCAATTCCTATACATCGTCCATTTCCCCTGCTTGGCTGGGAACCCTGGAGGCCCACGAATGTACCAGACCCTAAGGAAGATTTTCTACTTGCCACTTACGTCACAGGGCCTATGGCAAACCGCACGGAACTGTGATTCATGCACACGGATCCAAGGGTCTCGCGCCAACCATCAGTCCCAATTGAATCTCTTCCCTGCGGCAGGTCCGATGGAATTGGTCGCAATGGATGTACGTGGGCCTTTGCCTATGTCGTTCCATAGGAAACGGTTTGTTTTGGTTAGAACCGATAGGTGTACAAAACTTAATCGAGCCCTACCCCTAAGAAAGGCAACGGCCACGTATGTTTCCCCGGCCTTCTTGTCCCATTGGGTATATCCATGTGGCATGTAACTCCACCTCCTTACAGATAACGGCAACCAGTTTGTATCCAAATTGTTCTCACAATTTCGTGCTACATCAGGAATCAAACATGTGACCACCACGGCGTACCATCCGCAGGCAAATGGCCAAGCCGAACGCTTGAACCGCACCCTTCTGGACCGATTGGCTTACTACGTATCGGAGCACCAATTGGACTGGGACGACTACGTTGAGCCACTGGCTTATGCCTAAAACACACAGGTGCACGCTTCCACAGGGACAACTGCGTTCGACGTAAGGCTAAAGAGAGCGTCGCCTCCAATATCTGTTGACCTTCCGAAGTCATTCATACCCCATGACATAACTGAAGGGGTGACTCCTACCCAGGCGAAGCTCTACTCGCGCCGGCACATTGACTTCATTCTCCAATCGGCCAGAACTGTACTAACCAAAGCCCAACGGCGCGACAAGATCAATTTCGACAAAGCCGTTTGGAACACACCGACCTTTGGGAAAGGAGACCTGGTGTACTTGGACCGGCAACCGAAGGACAGTGAGGAACTCGAAGACACTACACGGACGCTTTTATACCGCTATACGGGACCATAAAAAGTCCTTTAGGCAAATGAACACACCATCACGTTACTAAGTGATGGCCTACGGAACACCGTGTCTATTGACCGCGTGACACGAGCTCCTTATCCCTCCGGACCACCAGAGCCCCAGCCTTCTTACCCAACGGAAGCACAACGACCTCAGGTCGACGCACAAGTCCCCACACGCCCTAATGCAGTGCCCGCAGACTCGATTGGCCCCACGGACCCGATAGTCAACGCCAACTACTATGACTAATCTCTCCCAACCGACTTCGGCGGATTAGTCCCTCTTTACCACACTCTCCTTCCGGAGAATGAACACCAGCAGGAATACGTGACTGAGCGCATCATCTTTGCCGGTCGGAAAGAAGATGGAACTTTGCGCTACCTCGTTTGGTTCGCCTACAGACCTGAAAAAAACCCTTGGCAAGAGCCTCGAACCATTCCGGCTAGTTTTGTCATCCGCTATTGGCGCGGAATCAGCCACACAGAGCGCGTCCTTCAGGAGGGGTCAATCATTGTTCCAAATAATCCCTAAACATCTTCTAAATCGCCTCCCGACACGACAGTTCGCCGGAGCACAGCCGTCGGTCGTAGCTCCTGCATCAGGGAACACGGTCAGTCCTTCGCGGACACCTGAGAAAGACTCGAGAAGCTTTCAAGATTTGACACCGTCCCGGGGCACGCATATTTGAGATACAAAAAGGACCTCTGGAAATAACAAGCATTAGTTTATTTGACAACGAACAGAGGTAGATCAGCCTTCAAGATGACGTCAAGGGTCGCGGAAGCGCTCGTACCACCAACAGGACTCACGGGGGCGTCACAGAAGTAGTAACGTCGTCCTCATGGGAGCCCGCAGGAGCAAACCCGGGACTACGGTCACACAGAAAGCCAACCAGACCACCTGAACCGGCGCAAGCGAGCCAATCACGCTTCTTCGGCGTGAAATCTCCTGAAAAACTATTTTCACCATCGGAAACATCCCGGTCACACAAATTGAGACCATACAGGGCATCCAAGTCCTCAATAACCCTCTGGGACATCGCCTGCGCATTGTGCTGGAGGGTATTGACCATAGCGGTCTTCAGGTCTTGACCCTGTTGGGCAACGGCGGCATAGCAAGCCGAGCGACGCGCCCAGGAGCAGGCTTCCTTCAGGACTGTCGTAATGTCTATCGAGGCTGTTATACCAACTGTACTGCAGGCATGAAGGAGATCTGCGACTGCAGCCATGACCGAGGCAGGGTGGTTTGGCAATGAAGAAGATGGAGCGATTTCGACGCCCACAGTGGACGTTTGAGCAAGGGCCTCGTCTACAAGACTTTCGGCTTCGACAGTAACCTCGCCAGGAGGTATGCTCACTTAAGCGACGGGTGGTTCATAAGAGAGCTATTTCTGAGGAGCAGCGCCGGGAAGAGCTGGAGGAGAAGAAGGGATCGGCAACACAACAGCATACTCGACCGGAGGATGAACGCCCTCCACGGGTAGAACAAAGTGATTTTCATCGAAGGATTCTCCGTCGGACATACCAGCAGGTACCAACGGCGGGGCTTCCACATCAGGCTCGAAGCACAGAGGATCGAAACCAATGGACTTTGGATAATAGCCGGGCACATGACGCCCCGTAATATCCGATGGCTGTTTCCTCACAGGCTTGGCGAGAAAGGCAAGAGCGTCGTCCTGACCCTGCGGATGCAGCGGAATCGGCGTGAATGAGTCGCCAACCCAGTCATACCCAAGGAACCCAGGACTCTTGCCCCAATCACCCTATAGGACATTTTCTTAAAGAACTTCGGTCTTCTCGGCGTCGAACTGGGTCCCACGGCCGATATTATGGATGCCAAGGTTCCTTAGGAAACGGATCATGATGTCCGGGATGGGGATTAGGCGACCTGAAGGACCGGATATGTTCTTATCCTAACACGCCCTCAAATCCTTTGAACGGACGTTACCACGGATGCCGTACTTCGCGGTATCCAGGAAGGCCATAAAGGACATCACGCTGAACTTAAGGAGGAGTACCTGCAAGGACAGCCACGACCTTGGGTCATTTTCATCGCCCATGCGTTGGGACGAATGGTTCGCCACCACAGACGGCGTGGGAACGAATGGGAGCGGCGAGACACGCCAATGCATGGCCAATTGGTCCTCATCCTCGTGGGTAAGCGAGAAGTACAATGGAAGAGATTTGTCTGCGTTCATGTCGTTATACTCAACGTGTTGCCAACAAAAGAAGAAACCCACGGATTGGCGAAGACGACCATCGGGCTCGTGCATCTCGTTCGAGTAGACCCTGTGTGACATTCAGAACAGGCGGTCATACGGCGGCCGGAAGCACATAAGCGCAAAGAGGTTGTGACCAGCCGTAGGAAAGCGCACATGAGGTGAGATGAAAAGCGTGTACAGTTCCGAGAGGATTTTGTTCACCATGAACTGGTATTCGGCTTCCCCCTCGCAGCGGATGTATGGCATGTCCACTTGGATGAGGGTGCGACATCGCGTTGCTGAACGCGGATCCACAGGACAATGCTACCATCAGTTATACTAAGAGACGCTGCGCGCGTTCTTGCTGCCCCTCTGGAAATCGGGTATCTTGGCAAACGTTCGGGCGTCGAGATACATATTACAAAACCGCTTGTATTATTCCACAGAAAACGGGAGAATGGCATGACGCACTGCCCGCGGATTCCGTCCGATGATATGATCATAGCGGTCCCCGGGACGTTTGTAAGCCACTTGGTAACCCGAGGAGCTTCCCGCGTGGATGTTTGAAGCCATTGTGCCGCTGCCCACAGGCTGGTCCGCCAGGAAGTGAATAGGACGACCGACAAAAGCGACGAAGTTCGGATGGTGAACGGCATATTCGACGGGCTTATAAGTCGAGTTCGGCATCGCGTGCGACCAATGAAAGAGTACCACGATGGGAAGGCGAGGTGACGAAATTGACCCGAACGGACTGACAGGCGTGAACCACGGTGGACCAAGCGCGAAGGGTCGCCAAAGGAAGAGCCGAGACTAAGTAATAAGCAGATCGACCGTCTCGGCAACGCGACGCGAGGAATACGCCGGCGATGTTCCTATGGCCAGCGCTCACGACGCATGAGAGTTTAAGTCGTTTGGCAAATTAATTACCCTCAAGCGCCAATGTTCAGCTCACGCTTCCGCACATCGCTGTAGGCGTTGAAGATGCGACGTCCCATCACGCCCAATGGTACCGGGAGCAACGAAGCGCTTGCGTCCCTTGGGTCAATCATGAGGCTATCTGGACTTCACCGTGACGGCCGAATCCTAAGGAGAGAGATATGTGAAAGAGCGATGATAACGGTTGAGCCCTGTAAGCCGCCGGGCCATGAGGTCTCTGACAGGCGACACATGGATGGGTCGCCCTCAGGTGGACTCATGTAGATTATTTATTTCTTTTAGTTAGTGTTATAGATTAGCATTAGAGTGCCAGGGAGATACAAGCGCCTCGCCAGTACTATGTACTTGGCTCGAGTGGTGCTTCTCCCTTAGAGTACGGTAGGTTCCGTTAGGATACTAATCTACCCCCTTTGATATATTAGTTCCACCCTTTGGTGTTCAAACCGTCGTTTTCGTAGCTCCAACCTGTAGGACTACGCAGTAAACGCTAGCCCATTGCACCAAGTACTCTGGGAGGGCCGCCGTCAACGATTCGAACCTTAGGACCCGCTCTAGCACACTACCACCAGTCGAGACCTGTACGCTGTCCCAGCGGTCATTTTGTTACAGTTTACAAACGCTACAGGTGGGGCCGGAACGAAGTCTGCTCCATTTTCAAGACTTATGTAAAGTTCTTAGCTCAAGGGCAAAAAGTGTTCTGATACAAGAAAATTAGAAACCATGAAGCAGAAAGCATACAGCCGTTAAGATTTATTGCAATATATTCATCAGATCATCTGCTGCAATCCACATATTAAACTGGTCGTCTGTGATGCATATTCTTGAGCAAAACCTGGACCGAAAGCTCGCCCATTGCAAATTGGAGGCATGAATGTGGTTGACGCAAGGGAAAGTAAAGCGATTACTTCTGCTGCTTCATCTTCTAATGACGTCAACATAGTTTGATGTTGGCTTGGTAAGATTTTGAAGGCGTGAGGATAATCTTCTTTTGGGCAAGACGCCTGAAATCACGTCTTAAATGAGGCAATGTTTGCTGCACAAACATCATGCGACCTTTAAGTTTGGGCCCCAGATGTAGGGCTGGCCTGATTGTCGACATTTTATAGTACAAGGAGTTTTCGTGTACACGGAAATTCTCTATGGATTGGACTGTTTTTATTCTGCCCAGTCTAATCGTCAAATTAACACGTCCTCACAGTCGTTTTCGAAAACAAAAACAGCGATAAATTGAAACTTATCCAAGTACAGGGTAGAGAACCCTGCTGTTGGCTCACCAACAGCTCGGCACATGTTCCGAACCGACACATGGCGTTGGCCTTAATCCTTCTAACTCGATTGGAACTCCTCATCGTTGTCAAGAAACAATCAAAGGTCTTTCATCGATCTTCAGATTCATTAATGTAATACATTCACGGCGCTTTGCTTTTTGCTATAACTATTTATAACTTAACATTATTATTACTGTAGGAGTCTATCGGGGCAGGATATTAATTTGAATCTTAATATTGAGGAGTTCGGATCAAAGTTGACATCTGCCTATATGACGTAATGGTCAATACATTAAAAAGAGGGATACTTCAAACATTAATTAATCAACCTGAATATTAAGAATATATTATATTGTTAGATTTTATAATTATAAAGTGGTATTAGAATAAGGACCCACGTGATTGATGATCTAATTGTTTGATAATGTAAGCGAAATCACAATAGACATCATTAGGAAAGTAAAGGGATATGGGCTGGGGATCTAACGAATAACTTTTATTAACCTCTCCTGAATATCTTAAAGGCGTCTACAGGACATCTCCAAAGTCCAACTGATTGTCATGCCATGTATTTGAGATGTCTGAAACTAAAATCGAACGGGTTTCTCGAGGATATCAATGTGGTTCGTAGGGCACAGGCTTGTACAAGTAGAGACGGCCGTCTTTGATAGACTGCTTGACTGCACCATTATAATATATTCCTAAGATGAGATTAAACAATTTTACTTTATATACATCTTACTAGTATCTCCCGAATATCTTGAGGACGTCTATTGGAACATCACGGATGTCTTAATGAGAGTCATGCTGTGTACTTCAAATGTCTGGAATGAAATGCTGAGGGAGTTCTCTAGGCTGTCACTGTGTAATGGAATAGAATGGCCTATAATCGTGCAGCTCATTCATTTCCATATATCGACTTTTGAATACGAAAACCTTTTCAGGGAATATACGACGAGCGTGAGGCTTTCTGTTGTTGTTTAGTAATCATTTTTTCTTACATATTGTCGAAAACGTAGGCGCTATTGTGTAATTTCTGTATAAACCCTTTATGGGCTTCTACCTTTGCAATGGAATTGAATATGGTTTCCAGGGAAGCCACGCTAGTATAGAGACTTGCCGGATCAAATCTCAAGTATGTGCGTTGCACGTCGCCCCGAACAACGCTGAGTGCTCTTTGAAGGTTTCTTGGTTGATCTTTGCTTTGAAATTTTGTACCAAGCACCATCACCGGGGTTGTAGGGCTTCAAGTCTAGATTTCTAGTTCACCAGAAACGAAGTATTTCGTTGCATTCGCATTTCATATTTTTTTCGATCGCCTCTGCCGACCCGGGCATTAATCTGACTTCGTTCCGAGGAACTCTGTAAGCATAACAGAAGTCTTTCGGTCGAAAGCGGGTGACCATGCAACATGGTAAGTAATCAGTGAAGTGCTTTTTGTCCTCTTTCTCCAGCATCTTTCCTCCTTCATTCCTTTGAAAAGAGGAAATGTATATGAGATCAATGATGAAAAGCAGAGAATTCTTTATCTTGACGTTCTGCACTATGCCCATGAAGCCTTTCCCTTACGATTAACATTAGTTCCTTAGTATTGTACGGGGGCTCTCTATATCCACAAAGTGATCTCAGAGAGTAAGAGAAAGAGATTCTTGATTTTCGTGGTCTTGAACGTTTGTATGATTACGTGCCAATCTCGTCTAAATTGCAAGATATTAGTGAAATCAAATTATCTTTCAAACCAGATAGTGAATAATATGCTGCTTTCTAAAATTGAGTTAGAGAATCGAATCATAAGGTTGTTCGCACGTGAAAGAAATACCTCTCATTGTTCGAGAGAAAGTCGAACAGGATATACAAAACTTCTTTCTGTCTCTGATAAGATTTTATGAAACCTCTGCGAAGCCGTTAGACTTTCACACGTGTAACTCACAGTATTTCAAGCTTGTCTCACAAGTTATTGCGAAGATAAAAAAGTCGCCAGGAGGTTGCCGGAAACCTACTTCAAAACAAGAAATTGTGTTTCTAGCAAATGTTGAAAATGAAATATGGAAAACAATACTTAACGGTCTTCTCTTCTAGCTGCATTACACCTGTATGTGAATTAGCAAAAAGGTTCTATAGCATGTCCATTCCTCATTCGAGTAAGCATTTCAATTCTAAATATTTTTCTTGTGAGCTTCCTTTGGAAATATTTCTACAATTATTATGCCGTTTTGTGTCTTTTTATTGTTCGTGAGCTTCTTTGCTCGTATGAGTGTACATTGTAATTTTTCATCAGTGCAAACCGGGTTACCTGGACACTTGTGTTCATGAAACCAGCGCAAAAAGTGTTTAAAGAAGCAAATTTTGTTCAAAACGTGTTTCGGATTCCTGTTTACCAAAAGTGCAGCTCTACAATAGTTAACAACATTTCTTTTACTTCAAAAAGACAACCTGTTTCCTAATGAGATCTAAAATGTTTTAATGATTGCTGGTCTTCAAATGTAATATCTTCTCATTATTGTAACTTTAAACCTAATTTCTGAGCTTCAGAAACCTTTATTAGAGCTTTCGTAAACTTCAAAGTTTCTGGGTGGCGCTAATGTAGAACTCAATTTATGGGACAGTGTGTCAGAAATATTCTTCTATATCCTCGCTATACTCATAAAAACGCTTTCGGTAATTATATTTGCGATAATGGCTCTCCATTTGACATAACAAGTTGAACAGTGTTCGCCTCTACAAAGAAACATACACCGCATCGACGAAGTGGATGTCGAAAAGTATGAGAAAAGCAAAGGAAATGCCATTCTTCGATTGAGCTTTTCGTGTAATGCTTGCTTCATTCCGTGCCATTCAGGCAGATCTGGGTGACCGCTTTTTACCGTCACACAATTTTCTTCTGGATATCCTTCAGAAGTTACAACCAATTCATTCACATTCAACATGTGTTTCAAATGGTGTCCAAATATGTTTTGATCTTGATTCTCACCAAAACAATAAAGACCATTGAGCCATGCTATCATACTTGTTTTCAACCAAATGCATATTTTATAGCCAAGCCCCGCGGATTTGAATTTGTTCGAATACCATTTCTTAGAGAATGGGTGCAATGCTTCATTTTTAAAGTCTACACCGTCCACGGAAACGAAGCAATTTGGTAAAAAGGTGGAGGCACTACGGGCACTCCAATTTATCTTTAGAAAACCACTTAGCATTCATGTATTCAAAACTTGCAATAAATGTAAAAGAAAAACTTATATATTTCGAGTTAGAAATGCTTTGATTAATTAGCTATGCCCATTTTCGAGATTTCTTAGGATGAGAGCCTGCAATTTGTGAATGTATGTCTTCTGTTGCGAAAATTTTTAAGAAGAACAATCCCCAAAGCAAAAGAACTAGTTTCGCATCTGGAGGAAGCTCTGATGTTACATGATTCCAGAGAATAAAACAAAGTAAAGGATACATGCAAAACAGAGATCGGAACTTTCCGGAACTGCCGGTATTGGAAAGCCCGGTGCATATCATTACCATCTTGGAAGCCACAATCGAAAAACTGGCTGCCGTTACTTTGAGACTCTTTTTCGTAATTTTAACCTTGTAAAAGAGAAGAACGGTGCAGAAACAGAATTTAGTTGTAATCTGTATATCTTTGTTTTTTGTAGTTCAGATTAAAGGAAGTTACTAGAAATGCATTGGCTGCATAGTTCTTGATTAATTCAAAAATGGCAGCAAAGCTTTCCATACTTCCACACTGAACAATCTCATTGCCAAACGAGATTTCTATATTGGGGGAATTCCAACATAATGCACCTAAAGTACTAGGTTTTTAGCTTCAACTCTTTCAAAACGATTGGCGTTCTCTGTTAACAATATCTGGGCTGATGACATCATATTTTTGTATCAAATCAACAAGTACTTCCCTGAATTAGCTGCAACGATCTAACATCACATCTTTCTACTGCTGTGATCTTTATTGTTTTGCTTGCCACAAATATTGAAAGGTGACGTTCATTATAATATCTTTGTATATCATGAAATTTCGTGTAGCACTGACAGATTAGAACTTTTTCATATTTCTGATCTTACCACCTTTCAAAATCTTTTAGAAAGGAGCCACACTTTTGCTAATAAGATATCATAACATACCAGTACTTCGCGGTATGTAGCGATACACATCGCTACATACAACTTGTACCGCTACTTATCTTTTTGTTGATTGTTGCAAAACCCCTGTCTGAGGGATAATGTGTTCGTTGTCGTCGATAACTGCAGAATAAGTGCAGGAACAGTTGCGCTCTCGTTTCAATTTGATAGAAGTCTCAAAGACATCATCCGTTAAGAAGGCACCTTTCAAGAGATGGAATATATATCACCAAAAATGGTATTTACTGCATCCAGATCATGTAGTTGAAGTTTGAGCTTCTCCTTCTTATCAACAGTAGCCAACCATAGATATACTATCCCAAAAAGGATTCCAATAGCAAAAAAGTTTGAGAAACAACCACAGTCTCAAACAGTTCTGGCCTCTGGCAAAAAGAGATTTTTCGCAAATACCGCGCGATTAAGACGATCTTTGGGGGCCTCAGCACCGACTTGGAGGTCGATGCATATATATATGTCATATCATACTGTCAGCAAGTTTCGGAACTATCAGTTCTTCAGGTATAAGAATGTCTTTAGTAGGAACGTGTCATACTGACTGAAGACCATGTTTCTGAGATAAAGTCTCTGGCATTCCAAGAAACGAAGAAACTCATTGCAGTACTGACAGTTTACAACAGCAGGGTGTGTTTGAGGGTTTATCCTACATATCAAACACAGAAAGAAGAATTTGGGATTCATTCCAATGCTACTGAATTTGTGGCACCCTCGTTTTTATGTAGGTTTCACGCTCAGTAAAAAGAACTTGTCGGCCTGAAAGCTGTGGAAGACAGACCTATACGACTCAAAACTTCTTCATTAATATGAAGCCGTATGTAGAAGCATCTGCAGGCGTTTTTCGTATCTTAGTTACGACATTCATTGCAAAATTTGTAAGCCTTTTGCTGCTTGCCGGCTCTTGCATATTTTTCACAAACAAACAACATGACCAAGAAGCGCATTCAACAAGAATCACAATTAACTAAAAACGGCAAGCCTGTCCAGCTTCCACGAAAATGTTCAAATCCAGAAAAATCAAAGGAAATGAAAGCGCTGCAAGCGTTTGGGATTCGGAACAACTGTTTCGCAAGTACCGATTGCGGACATTTCGAAAGCGCTACGTTGCTATTCTCGAAGAACATGATCTACGTAAGGATGGTAAGAAGCCGATATCCATATTTCTTCTTTTTTATTTGTCTTGTAAACTTGTTTATCTTTATGAAGATGAACTTAGCGTACAGCTTGGGCGACGCACCTTAAATACGTAACCAATCCCTTTCGCTAGGTCCGAGATAAATGTTCCGGATGTTGAGCGTTTATCACTTTCTTCGGAAAGAAATGAAAGATCTTCCGATGAACAGGCAGAGAAAGAGCTTCTATTTTCTCAAAAGATATTTGTTCCATTCGAGCTAGTTTTGGAGTAGATCGAACATGAAACTACCACTCGCCGTTGCACGGTTGTCATACATTTGCCTTCGGGTGTGAGCAATGAAGAAATTAAGGTTTTCAAAGCTGAAGAAGGCGAATACTCAGAGCCGGGGGTAAAATGGCCATTGCCAAGGATTGTTGTCAAGATTTGAATTCCAACTGGCTTTTTTCTCCAAACGATGGACAGTAAACGACGTTTCATCCAGACTTTCTGGGTTTCGAAAGAGCAACTGGAACGCTCACGAAATCAAAAATCTGATGATGTGTTTGGGAAAGTACAAATTATTCTCCCATTCGTAGTCGCATTAGCATTTGAAAGTGACAATTTGGAATACAAAATGGGTACCAAATAAATATACACTCCTCTCAAGCCGAACATAGTGCTTGGAATTACTTTTTGTCCCTATGCTCCTTTCACACTTAAATTCAAAGTGGTTGTGAAACGATTAGAATTCACGAGTCGAACAAATGTATTTTGCGAAGATTGGAAGTCAATTAGAAAACAGTAGTATGCGATATACGTTTTTCATAGCATTTTACTTGGAGCACTGATTTTGGCTTCGTTTAAAAAGCGAGTCCCTATGTGTCGCATTTTGAAAAATAAACATTTGAAGCTTCATTTATAGCACATGATTTCTGTGTAGAGCTTGGAAGTAAAAGAAATTTCGTAACCATACCGACATTTTGTAGTTGTTGCAAAAGAGCAATAACAAAAGTAGTACTGCAAAAGTACGGCTTTCTAGCTTTAGCTTTTTAAATGTAACGAGGTGCTTTGTTTCTTTTTGGCCATCACTCACTAGAAATATAAGCATGGTTTTGTTTTCAGTCATGTGAATTTATTCTTCCGTTCCCACATCGTCCTGATCTTTTCTCAACTGAATCGTCAAGGATAACGCCATAAACAAGACATGGAAAAAGTCTACTAACCGCCAGAGCCTTATCCCATAGAACCGACTAGAAGACCTGGTTTGTCCAAGCTAGATATATAAAACTTAGGAGACCCTTGGTTTTTCGTCCGTGTATAATTTCATTATCTTCATTCTTTGGACGGACGCAAGTATAATCGGGCCGAAAAAACCGCTGTGAATAAATTAGAGTTTTACGAAAGCCCCAGAAGTAAACTGAATTGGTAGTTGCGGTCGTGCTTTTAGCGTTGATGTATGCAAAATAGTTCATTTTATTACAGCGACTAAAAAGTATAAATTTCTTCACACTGTGCTAAGGATGAGATTATTCTTTTCCGTCCACTATGGTCTTTGATATCGTGTCAGTTTTTCACTGTCAGCCGTGGACCAAAAAGTTCCATGTTTGCCAGTACAGGTGCCCGAGAAGAACTCCAATTCCATTAATGGGCCACTACATTGCAACAAGTGGGACACGAGAACACGAATGGCGTACAAGTGTACAACGACGAGGAACAAGTCATGTTTTGAGAGTTTTTACAAGTAACGTACAGCTTTCTCTAGTTCGCCAGAACAGTGACACTTGTAAGCCAATATTCTTGTACCCCATTTGTAAATTGTCACTGAAGCACTACGAAAGTGTTTCACGCAAGAAAGCGCTACTGTTGTGTCACGAAAGTGACAAGGCAAGAATGCCGCCTCGTAGTACTTGATCATTGCCTCAAATGCGGTTGTGCTATGTTCGATGATCTCAACAATAAAAACCCGCTTACTTATTTAGAACACTCAAGACATTTTCTCGTCGTTATTATAGATTATGTGCACGCTCAGCAAGTTTACATCTTCGCAAAACGGTTATTGCGCTCAACTGAGTGCAATCATCAACACTATGGTATGCCAGCGATGTAAAGTGTTAGACTCTTTTGAACGCCAATTAATAGGCCATGAGAAGCATTCGCACAGAGTCGATGCAATTGGACACAAACACTTGGCGCTTACCTGATGAGAGGTTTCGGGAAGCCGTGATGTCGCACAAATACTGTAATGGGTTGAGCATAAGTTCCAGAACAGCAGCAATTTGGTCTTGACGTGCATTTTAAGGCACAGATCTATACATGATTGACGTAATGAGCTTTGAGAGCGATTGAGAAGGGGTTTCGAGAGTAGCCCACTATCAAACACCGTTATCCGTTCGGTGATTCATCAATTTTGCTTTCGTCAGATTCCGATCTTCGCTGCTCTCCTATCATCAACCACGTTTCTTTCAATGCCTCAATGAAACCCGAACGGAAATCAGGCACGATTCAATCTTGAGTCCTTCCAGAAGAACTTCATTGCCATATTTTCAAGTCATTCGATGTGTACATGGGAGCGTCCCAGAAACAACACCCGCACAATTTGCTATCTTCTTGAAGCATTCCACTTTTGTAAAGTTTATATTGCATGTCGAGCACTTATGTTCAACAAGAGCCTTGCGAACGTACGAATTAGATTCATTCCCAATCCTATGACATGGCATGGATGTTGTGTGTCCGTGTTTTTCACAGGTGACCAGTTTGGACTGGTCATAAGACGATTCAAAGGCAACAAAATGTCCGTGCACTTCACATCTTCTTCATGTCCACATTTCCATTGTAGTCGCTTCGTAATTACGCACCCAGGCAGCCAAATTTCGAATAATCGCTTCGACACGGTGCGCCCTTCAACAACCACAGGGCTCGTGAGCTCCTTGTAAACGTAGAACATCATATTTGTGACGGCGGAGAATCATCCCACGGAATATGATAATCGATTGCTTCGGACTGGCCACACTCTATGTTCACAGCATGCTGGCAAAGCGAGGAACCAGCTTTCACCTATATATGGCATGAAGGAGCTGAGTGAAGGTCCCTAGCCCATTCTAAGGCGCGACTGCACTGGATGTTCACTTCTTCACGGCCGCATAACCTCCGCTATGTGACTGGGTCGTTGCACGGCTTCGCCCCACCGCTTCCTATTAGTCGACACCAGCCCTGATGACCGAATGAGTCTCATCGATTCGACTTGCAAAGAGTCCGATGGTGGCGAGGTTCTCAATATGACATGGCACGTCCATGTCGTCAGCAAACCGAGAACGAGTGACTTTTACTATAATTGGACATTGTGGGTATTCCAGGGGTCTAAATCTTTGAAGTTTACTGCAAACGCCTGGTCGGAAGGCATGTTGCCGCTTGCCAGATGGGTATACGAATACTTCTTCTAAAGGTTCTTTTCATTCAGGATATGGCTCATTTTGAAGATGGCACTTCGCCGTGTACGAGTGCCCACAAGACATTCTCAATTTCACATGCGCTTTGCATGAAAGAAGTCGTTTCTTTCGGAACAAAGAGTATAGATCGGTGCATTGGAGTGTGTTGCTTTAGTGTCCGCTTTTCATTTGGATAGCAAAAGAGCTTCCACACAAGCCACCCAATTTGTTCAAAGGAGGATTGAGTTTTTGAGCAAACTCTTCCAACGCGGTTTCGTCAGCAACAGTCTCAACGCCACCTGTTTCATCAGTTCGAGTAAAAAACAAAGAACGAGGCTGACTTTCAATCAAAGATGTGAAATTACATGCCGTTTGGATCTCGTGGCCACATAGTGGGCTGATTTGCGGTACTTCTTCTAAGCATAAGCCCTCCCCTACAAAGCCAATTGCCAACGAGGAACGCGTCATCACACCGAACCATCATTACATGTCTACATGATTTTCGATACGTTGTTTTCACGAGACAAAAAGGGAACTGTCGTTCACTACGCATATCAAGGAGTCTTCCCATCTCCGTGTCAGACGGCCCGCAATGTGCTTTGTCCAAAAAAATCGGTGAAAATTCTGAAGGCCCTCCCCGTCCAGTGCGGACTAAAGCTCTTGAGACGTCAATGCTTCATGAAATCCGGAAGATAGTATATGCAAGCAACGAGGGCGTGATCTAGCGACTGCTTCAAGACCGATTGGCGGCTGGTCCAGAGAAAGCTCTTTCAAACTGTCCCGACAAGTCATGTACGTCTTTAATCCAGATGAGCGTTCATGAATCACTAGCTCGCGACACGCTGGGTTCTTTTCCTCGAACTTTCAAAGATTTTAGCGAATCGGGTTCTTCTGTTTATGGCCACATGAATTGCTCACGTAGTCACCAACCCGCTTGGAGCAGTTTGGCACCTTGAAAGTTCCAACTTGCACCTTTTGATGTGTATGACATTCTTTCTCAAGTTCGTGAGACCATTCCCAGTGGCACAATACAATAGAAACACCACACTGATTTGCAAATAACCTTAAATCCAGGTCTTTTGAACCCTAAGAATTCTCCCTTACTTCATGGTAGAGTAATGAAACGTCAATGTGGGTCTCATATTACCTTCATACAACAGCCAAACACTTACATTTGTGCATTATTGTTTTCGATGAGTGACATTTAATTCCACAGGCGTGGACACACCATCACAGAGTGAAACCACAAGTATTTGTACATAATTCTTTCAATTCCTCGGTTTCCACTAGAAAGTTGACGGCACTGTGGACATGTCGACTAAATTCGGCGTGTTTTGGGCAACAAATCGAGAGTACTGGGCCAATTCTTTCCAAAAGGTTGACGTTCAGAACACCTCTATTGCTCTTCGCCCTTTCACGGAGGTTCTTCAGAAGACGGCACCAGATAATTTGGCCTTCCCTACCTTTTGCATTCTTTCAAACAGCCTCCGAGGACGCGATAACGTACATTCCAATCACAGCACAACATTTTCCTTTTTTAATCAATCAAAACGGGATTCATCATAGCGCACCATAACGAGGGAATCAGAAATAGTGGAGCTAGAGTAAGATGGAGGTAACGAAGTCGTGGAATGCATTCGGTATCGTGGAGTCTTTGATATCTATTTTCTTGAGCATAACAGTGTTCTTTGGGCGTTCGAGAACCCGCATGCCTTTTGTAGCGAAAGACAAACCGTGCGAATGCATCATCTGATGAGGCGGAAAGTGGTCAACAATGAAGGTACTGCACCTCAAGTACCTGTGTACTATCTGACCGTAGCTTCCAAATTGGGTCCAGTAATGCTTTCGCGAAAACTAACGAACGATCTTCTTATACAGAGATGTCAACCAGCCACTCTATCCCTTCGGACGACACAACAGGGTCTTCTACGGACCGGGAAAGTGATGGGAATACAGACAGTGATATTGAGGGAGGGGGCAAAGAAGTCGACGAAAACCCATGGCGCGCCAAGGATATCGCCTCACAGTCTACGAGATCCTTACATGACTCATCGTCTTGCGCTGAGACCCCATCAGCGCAGGCGGTAAACTTTAGAAGAGATGAAAACCACAATATAGAGAATGGAAAAAGCGCAAGGAGTGAAAAAGACGTTGATTTGCGTTCCTCCCGTGATTCTTTGACTGTCTCTGGGACCGCATCGGAGCAGTTGGCCAATGCAAACAGAAATGGCTTTCATGACGAAGCGGGTGAGGACAGTGCCAGGACCGTGGGAGGTGCCGGCTCTCACACATTAAATGATTCAAAATCTCAGGAGGAGACCTCCTCGGAGCCGGCAGTCATCTCTGCAAATGAAAAGCATGATGACGAAGTAGACAAAAAAAGTGCAAGAAACGCAAACCTCGTATATTTGCACTCTTAACGTGACTATGTGCTCCTCGTGGGCATCTTATCACAGCAAACAGTCAACAAGAAAAGTGAGGAGTATCATGGTGACGTTGAGGACGAAGGCGTATAGCTTTGAGAAAGCGCCAGCTAGCATACTAGAAGTGGTTTTACTTCCTATTCTGAAAGCCCATCAGAGCAGTCATTCGACGAAGAAAATTCTGAGAATCACGGGACGAGCGAAAATGAACAGAATGACTCTGTGATTGGGATCCTGCTGTCAAATATACGCTCCGTTTCAGGGAGCTTATGCTATGGAAACAGCGACATTCAAGGCGAAAGGCGTGACATTTCACAGTCTGAACTGAAATACACAAACAACACAGGAACCTCCCGGAACGGTTCTACAGACGAAGTTGAAGTTCCGACTCATACCGTTTGGTCATCACGGCACTCCTTTACTGCATTCTGGCGCTCACCCGGTAGTGCAGAGGTTTCCGGGTCTGATCATAGATCTCAAATCTAAAGATAGTGATGAGGAGAACAGTGTTGATGAATCCTGTCAAGAGGAGCTCGCCCTCCGTCATCCTTTCACAAGTGATCATGATGATGATGAATCGGTCACACAGTGAGTAGTGTTATAAGGGTTTTCTGAGGCATTGAAGAATCGAGCCATTCGTCACAAACGATGGCTTCTTCTTTCAGCGCTGGGTCGTACCTTCTCGATCTTCATTGCATGCCAGCACGTGAAACGCGTCCATTGACTCTGGCCACTCATTGCGGGTCATGATATCTTCATCGACAGACATTCTGACGAACTCTGAGGAAGTAGAGATTAGAGAAGAATCCGAGTGACAAGGTTCGAGACGACTTGTTTTCTCGTAAAATCCGCGGCGAGAAAAGCATGTTTTTGAACTCTTCACATTTTACACGATTTTTGGTAGGAGTGCCACTCATAAATCTTTCTTTGGGTTTAAATTGATCGATCTGATCGCGAGCTGTTTGAAGAGCTTGCTCTAAAGTTTGTTCACCAAGAGAAAATTGAGATATAAAGCTTCTTCCTTGTTGCCTAACTCAGGCCGCTAATTTAGCCGGCCCGCTCTCTATAATAACGCCTTCTTGATCCATAAGTTCATCTACCACAAGTATAACAGTCTCCAAATTCTCCAGCCGGGCTTTCTAAGACACTTGTTCACGCATCGTCGTATTCAGAGTTTCGTCCAAAGACTGAAGTAATTCTCCCATGATTAGATCGTTTTCAAGACTACCACCAACAACAAACATGAGGACGCAAAGAGGGATAGAAAGGGAGCTTTTCGCCGGTACAAAGTAAATTACGTCAATTCAGCTGTACCGTGATTCCTACCTCGGAGGAGGGAGCAAGCTTTTGATGGTGGGGGAAGAGTGTAGTTGTGCGATGAGGAGCGAGAACGAGCTACGGACGATTCTTCAGGTACCTATCGTGCTGGACAGTTCGTTTCTCAACATAGCCGCTTTGGTAGAGATCTTTCTTCCAAGACTGAGCAAAAGAAATTATTTTGAGGTCAGAAATTTCTTTCAAACCTTTCCAATTTGTGTGAGTGAATTTTATGTACAGTATTGCACAAAAAAAGAACGAAGACTAAGATTGATAGGCCTTCGGAGTGATTGATGATTGATGTGAGGCCCGGGGGTTCCGGTTCGAGACATTTACGGTCAGCTATCATGAAGTAGTGGACCATTTCTGCGACTTTGGAAATACTCGACAACAGCCCCTCCGACAGAGACCACGTTCACAAAAGAGTTAAAATAACACAATTTCTGTAATAAGGTCTCAGGTCTGGAAATGCAACATTTCAACTATTGAATAGGATGTGAACATCTCTCTCAAACAACAAAACGCTTTGGTTCGATCCGACGCTTTTGTCGTCTGCAGAATTCAATGCGCAGAAGTTCGTCGCTGAGCTTTGCGTAAAAATTCCATTGTGCATTCTTCGCGATCATTTACGAACCGACACCTTTTTTCTGCAATCTCAAATCGTAACTAATCTGCAAACAGATTTTCACACTTTTAGCCCCCTTGGCGAAACAATCGATTTTGCAAAAGCTCTTTGCCATGCAACAAGCCCGCCTTTGAAAGGACTTCAGGGCAACCCCCTCACCTTGCGGATCGTCAATGTGAGCAGAAAAGTCAATAGCTGCCTGAATGCATGGATTCGATGATATCTAGATTCTGCGGAGCATTCTGTGGTCGATCTACCAAGTTCTCCGTATATATGTTTCAGCGGGGATTTCAGGTCTAGCAGAAGATTTCTTCCGGCGAGAAGTGGTTCAACCTTTAACGTTCGCACGGGTGCGAATGACTCCCATGTTAGAGTCTAGTATGAGTCCAAAAACAGTAACAGCTGCCCATTCTCTCGCATCGCTTTACGAAGAAATCGTACAATTCCTCGGTGAAAATGTTTTGCCGATTGAGACATTGTGGGAACCAGAAGAACGACTGAGGGGAACACTTGATATTGTGAGTGATGCGGGATGGCCCCACATCCCAAGCGCAATTACAATGAATACGTCAACAACATTTTAGCCGGGAATCCCAAACATCTTCCACAAGACCTTTATGGCTGGCGGCCAGATTTATTATGCACTTGAAGCCTCGGTAGCGAATGAGGATTTTAAGAATCGATTGCGGTCTTCAAGAGCCACTGTCGACTGTTGGAAGCACTAGAACCTTTCGCTGTACTTTCAGCTAAGATTTCAAGAGATCACGAGCTGCTTTGATCAACACCTCAACATGTTCCCTGTATCATGTGCAATATCACCTCTTGAAGTAAGAGATTAGAATAGTGTGACCTCTAAACTGCTATATATAGACTGCTCTCAAGCAACACCGAGTGCCAGTCTGGTCGCTTGGCTAGAAAGATATTGGTTAGAAGACGTGTTGCACATTGCTTTGAAACACTGTCTTTTACGACTTTCGTTGCAATTATTAGCGATGTACTGCACAAGGATAAGAACAGGACTAGCTGGGGGATGATCAAATTCAGACGCACTATCTAGAGGCGCAGCTGGAGTTCATAAGAATATAACTGCTTTTCTGAGTCGCGTTCCTTCTGAAATTTCTAGAGCTTATCATGAGGCGAAGCTGCGTGGAAAACCTTCAGCCATCGCAGGGTATTCTGGCTACCTATCGAATGGCTTCTAAACAAATCCCCACCACGCTTTCCACATTTGTGCCGAAAATATTGAAACCGCTGAAGTCTTTCGTAAAAGAATATCACGACACTTTTCCAATACAGGAACGCGCTGCATTGTCAACTGGTATCGTTGAACAAACAGCTAAAGAATATCGGAAGATGGCTACCGACCTACTACAGCGGAACAAAAGGTGCGAAGCACCCCTGTAAAGTCTATATATCGGTGGAAGTGTCGCGCTGTCTGGGAAAAGTTCTAATATGACCGGTGTAATTGAGAAGATATCCACACAGCTGTATTTAGATATGCAAAAGTTTGCTGAAGAAGCAGCTGCTCGTGGAGTGGTCGTACGTGACTCGGTGTCCATTTTCATTCTAAGGGAAATCGTACGAAGAGAAGGAACAATGTTGGGCGATCAGTCGGATACGAGAGCACTGCCAAGTCCCGCGACCTCGGTGAAATCTATACAAGAAATCAATTCATCTTCGTAACTCGAAATTCACTACTTAGAACTTGAGCCTGTAATATCAGGAAGGATGCAAAACAAGTATTCTCGTTCAGTGAAGACCAATTCGAGAATCCTTCGCTTGTGAAATGACAGAACAGCTATAGGTTGATGCCCTAATAATGTGCTCTCATGCTTTTTTGTTTAATTCGTGTAGTTATGCTGTCCGTGCTCGAAGTAACATCTTCAACTTTTATGCTTTTTGTCCATTTCAATCAAATCAGACGAATTGTCAGACACAAACGTACGGGGGTACACTCTAACAGACTCACAAACAAGCAAGTATTGTACCCTAGCTATAATGGGTACCATGATTATCATCACCGGAGTTTGAATTTGGAGATGCTTTAATGTGGAGCATTTTATACTGCACTTCTAGAAAGAACATTTGAACATGTCAGCCTGAGAGGCGCATCAGGTTTTATTCAACAAATTGCCATTTTGAATGACATTTCCTTGAATCAAACATAATCCGACTACGATTCGGTCACGAAAAAACCATGATATGCCTTTTTTCACTGATGCGATTCCAAGATAGTATTAATCGTTGAATGAAGACATTTGGAAGTGATTGGCCGATTGTATTGTGGTGGCCCCGGGTTGTATCACAATTGCGATTGCCATGCATTTTTCCTTGCAGTGCCAACGCAATTACGCAGTGCGCCACTTACGTCTTGAGAGATTGAAAACTGCAAGTGCCCTCCTGCCGTTTTGGTATAGTACGAACAACAAACTACAAGAAAACAAACGATAGTAGCGGCAAACCTCGCAAACCACAGATAAATTTCTAGAACAGAAAGCCAGCCCATCCCTTTTAGATACATCCTTCGTTCTAAACCCGAGGACACGAGCATCTGGCTAAGAACCAGCTCTTGACTTCCTATCATTATCAAGATTACCACAATAGCATTTTGAATTCAATACCTAGACCGTGGATTCTCCTCTCATCCAGATTGACACGAAACTAAAACTCTCATGACCATCGCTACCGCAGTTGTCTCTGCAACCCTGGAAAAAGAAATCTCTGGTCAGCGCACTCAAACTACGGGGCAATTTGCCAAAAGAATAAAACCAGAAGTCCTACATGCCGCAGGTTTGCAATCCTATTGATTGTCCGGTCCTTCCCGAGCTACATATCTCTTTGCCGGACTCGAAAAGTTAGTTTCAGTAGTACTTATCTGGAGAGGTGGTTGACAAGCGGCATTTCAGTAGCAAGACCAGCTTTGAAGCACAGATTTTTAGACGGTGTAAATGGAAGTTCTTCAGAAATTCTTCTGTTGCGATTCATGTTTTTCTTTCCAGAAAAGGCTTCTCTCTTTCATCCCCTAGGTCGAATGCACTGGTTAAGCCCGTGGTGCTTGCCATAACTCCCTGCGAGAGGGTTATACTTTGTACGATAAATTGGGGTTTGATCTTGTCATGAATGAAGAAGGTTGGAGCTGTATGGAGAGCGTTGCATAATGCTCGTAGTAATAAAGTCCAGTGTACTTCAGTCTTTGCTACGGGTCATTAAACCAAAACACTCTTGCGGCGATCTCTCACTAATCTTAGACACCAGCCTTGATCAGATCATTTCTTGTATTCTCGATACTTACTCTCTTCTGTGTTGAAGTGTAATGAACTGGGTTTTGAGCCATATAGAAAAGGCCTTTCTGTTCGTTATCGATCCGAAATTTCTGTCCAAAAGAACGGAAAAGAAAATACGGCATGAAACTTGTTTTTTATCATGATGGAAAAGTCTTTCGCGCGCCCTGCTACGCGTAAACGAAATCTAAACACCAAGTCTGAACTGTCCATTTCCTAGTCGGATTGCGAATGAGACAAATTTTCAGCCGAATAGCAAATCCATTCCCAAAATCAGAGTTTCTCGTGCGCGAAAATGAACATCATGAAACAGGTACGAGTTTGTCGACGAGTACAAAACTCGCCACATCGGTTGTAGCGAAAAAGATTCTAAAACGGAAGGTTTGGCATACATTACGATTGTTGCCCGTACATCTCGATGATCGGCCAGGCAGGACTGTCGAGCGACTGTGCAAAGCCATGATAGAAGAGACTGTTGAAGTGTTCTGGCCAGAAATCAACTGTTGCTAAGTAGAACATGAGTTTTTGCCGTATCTTGGGTGTGATGGCTAACTTTTCCTTAATCTAACTTCATTGCAGGGTTGATGGCAAAATAATCGCGTACGTAAACAAATATTGGAAGAAACAATGCTGGAATGCATATCATACAGTTTCAAGATGGTATAAAATAGTGGAGAAAGTTAACGAAATTTCGTGTGCTGGAGCAAGATAGAGAGTGAAAGAGTGAATTATCGGTTTCTTCATAAAGCTCTCAATTAAGACCACTGCGAAATGCTAAACGTGCAACTTCGTAGCTTGCCACGGAAGCGCGTAAAGCTATCGAGTTTCAATCGTGTGATAACAATCCATAGTTAGAGAAATGCACCGCAAGCCGGCTTGCAGATAACAGGGATATATTCTTAAACCGGGAAACGCCGAAAGAACTTTTTTCATTGAGAGCTGACCCGGGACCCTCATCCTACGGACGGATTGTATGGTAGCCGCCAGCGAAAATCCAGAGAGAAACGGAAGAGTGGGACAACGACAATGCCGCTCGCATTCAAATAGACTGAGATATTTCTCATTTTTCACGACTATCGTGATCTCGAGCGCCTAGTGCAACCGGAGCCACATAAAACGCTGCTGGGCCGACTGCAGGTGTTGCAGGTTTGAGGCTTGGGTGGCTTAGAGTTATACTCCGAATTGCCCTGTTTTGAGGTTTTCCAAACATGCCGGAGGGGTTTAGTCGTCCAAAATTGTGGTTCACAGCCTTTGGGGCAACACTGCTTGACATTCCTCATGAAGTCAAAACTGCCATGACGGGTTAATCCCGGCAAGTTTTCTCGCCGCAATCCATGAATTCCTAATTAAAGAGCTTTCGAACTGCGTGAACAACTTCACTCTGTACCTTCAAACACATTTAGTGGAAGAGCTCTACTTACATTTTACATATCATACCATGTATCTTCGATACAATAATACGCCTACATCATGAACATATTGTACACTTACAAAGAAACGCCAACACTTTTGTAAGTGTTTGCCATTACATCAAACAAACGTGTTCTACTACCTCTGTACTGTACTTGCTTTTTTTGGTACTGTTGTGACATGTTTGAATCTGCATGGAAAGGGACTTGTAATAATTGCGCCGCGATGTCACCGTAAATGACACATTGACAAGAGCTAATGCAGCTGCAAGGAAAAGGTTACAATCGAATACTATACTGAGTGCAAAACGGAGCATGGATCCTTTACAATTCTGTGGATGTCATTGATAAAATATGGTGTTATTGGGTGAGAACAGATTTCTAGTATACTTCTTTACTTTTAAGGAAGGAACTCTGTCTATATAGATGTGAAAAATAAACGTCTCGAAACGGCTGGGTCTATCCCGGAAAGTGTGCGCTGCACGGAATGGGACCATCATCGACTGGGCACATCTTCTGTTTAAGATCTTTAAGAGAGCCTGGTACTGCCTTGAAAATAAAACTAGCATGTCACCCGTCTTGCATACCAAGTAAATGAAATTTGTGCAAATCAGGCCTCAAGTCGCAGTGGACGAAGCAATGAACGCGAAGAAGAAAAGGAGCTTCGCAGGAATCGCAAAGAGTGACGTCATAGGCAAAGAGACCATTTATCATATTCTAGTCGTGGCAAACTCTATGAAGAGAGAGGGTTGGCGGGCGTGTCCGCTGGTGAAGGCAACTCAGTGGCGCCAAAGACACGTGATGAGCCCCCAAACCCATTAAAAGTTTCTTCAGGAAAATGTCCCATGACAGTACAGTCTTGCCGAAGCACCAATAAGCAGTGTGAGCTGGTGCGTCTAACGTAGCTTATGAGGTCTAAAAAACTTCTAATATGAACGCGGGGATTGTCCGTCTGAGGTTAAATTGGCTGAGAGTTTTATACCCTGCTATCCATTATTCGTACATTAGAACTGTGATTGAAAAGTCTGATGGTCTCTTGTTCAGGTTGGCAGCCTTTAGAATAACACCGCTTTGAGATTGCTGGTAAGTGAAAACTGCGTTACCTGATTCATCCCGCATTTTCCTCCCCTCAGATTCCAAGAACTATCCATTAGAGAGCTCTTGAAGAGCTAAATTATCATTAGGCTCCCACTTCGAAAACCTTCTATGGGCGATCGAGGTATATTTTACATGTGCACCATTCACAAAATAACGCACACGTCACGGGCATAATATCTGTTAATTTTGAATAATTACAACAGTTACATATTGGCTTCATTGCAACAATGAGACCTGTTCCACTCTCTCCCTGCTGTTTCTGATTTCTTTTTCGTGAGTTCCTGGACGTTTAAAAGCCAACATCTCTCCAACTATGAAGCTCCCTAAACCATGTAGCTCTATCTTTCATTGCAGCAGCCAACTAGCTTTTATTTGAACCCAATCATCGTATGCAAGCCGCTGTTTACAACTACTCTGTAATTTTCTCCCACACCATATACACCTTCGATTAAGCTCTAAAAACCAGAAGTAGTTCAAAAGAGAAAGCAGGAGTCCATTTCAGTCTCTGATAAATTGGGAATCATGAAGGCGTTCGTTATTGCTTTTGGATCGCGCGGAGTGCTTCCAGGCATTGTGGAAGAAGAGCTTACTCGGCTCCAGACCCTAAAAGACGAATGAATAAAAAAGGTTTCGTCATATCAGCTCCTGCCTCGCATTTGGGCAAGGCTGTTCTTTTGGGCTTCAATGGTGTCATCTTTTTTCTTTCGACGCTTGGGCTGCTATAAGATTTGTTTTTTTGGATGATCAGGATCGAGATGAACGAATTTTCATTTATTACTAGCATCCCCAATGTTAGCCAAACATTGGCTCTTATGTAGAGTTTATGGGAGAAGCCGAATTTTCGTCATTTCTCGAGAACTTTATTCGCATTGTTGATGCCACAGTGGTACTGAAATGAAAAGTGCTTTTGGCGCAGTATATAAAAGATATGGGGTCAATTTATTTTCTCCCTTCTCGCTAGGTGCTGGAAAGAACAGCGAGTACGTGTAATCACCTCAATAGGCCAATGCGTCTCCCGAAGAGTAAACCCCGACAGTGCTCACTCAGATTCTTCTCCAACCCTGGGCACAACTCATTTAACATACATCGTTTCAAAACTTCCATAATACCAACTCAGATTGTTGTCCGCACTCATGACAACTGTTTACCGCACATTTCAGAAGCATTTAGGTGTTTCCCGAATGGATGTCTTAAAAAACTGGTTCCATTATATATGCATCGGGTATATCAGCTCTGTTTTCACTAGTGACTGCGTTTTCTCAAGTCCCAGTCTTATATCATGATTAAATTAGAATATGTCTAATATTCAAGTTCCAGATATCACAGCATTCTAGGTAATAAGGTTTGAAGACAGAAAGCCATAAAACACAGAACAGTTGCCTAGTTTTATGCTCTGAAATCGCACCTTCGCTGATTTGTTCCAATTAGAAAGCTATTGATGTTCCACAAGTAGAAAATTTAGCGAATCGGTGAGATATGATGACAGTATTGAGTCAAAAAGCCTCTGAGATATCGAGAATCATAGGTTCATAGAAATAAACAAACTATCTACGTCATGACCTAATTCATCTCTTTCAGGTGATTTTGTGTGCGAAATAACTGAGAACATGGATCCTGCAATGAACTGAGCATGGTTACGGGCAGCATTGTTACGAGATGCTCATATTTCTTCTGTCAAGTTCGGATTTTATCTCAAGGGATAGAAGGTTCAGGATGTAAAATTAGAGGCATTGATCTTTCGGGACTTGGATCTGAGAATGCTGCTTTTGATGCGCCTATGCAAGAACTAATTGGGAAAGCTATACTATACGAAGGCTGTCTGTTCTGAAAAAGATACTGACTCCCTTAAGAGACGGGAAATGCCGCATACTTTTGCCGTGCACCCTTAAACTTGTAAAAACTAATTCAAATCCAAGAAAAAGACTCTTCACTACCTCTCTCGAAATCGAGCTACAGAAGAGTTAAAGCTACTTTCAAACCAGTCCAATTACAAGGCCATCCTCTTCTCTTCCTACGGAATAATTCCTGGCGGACTGATTTATATATTCACCGTATCATTCACCTGCGCTCCGAATTGAATTCATAAGATCAAGGTTCTTCTGTTGTATCGCTTTTGAAGGCTTTTAACTGCTCAGAAAGAATACTTCTGTAGCCGCTACAGGTGTGTGCTCTAAGCGCTTTTTGCTCTACACCTTTGGATATTTGTATCTAGAAGCCAGGATTGCCAGATAAAATGGCTATGGTCATGTGAGCTCCTCGAGTTATTCTTGAGATACACCCTCTTTCTTCAGTGACCAGAAGAATGTGTTCTTCTTCCGAAATATAAACTTTCCATGATCATCATCATTTCCGTTTTCATTCGACGTTTTTACAGAATCAGAATTATTTGTCCAAGAACTGTTACGCTTCTCACTTCACCACCCTACATTCGAATGACAGGCGAACTTCCGCTCCCTGCATCTAGTATTCAGCTTCTTCGAATGACCTTCTTTAAAAGAGATTCTTTTCTATTCTAGCCAAAATGGTTCAGCAGCAGTTCTGCGTATGTACTGCCGCTAGAAAGCGCTCAAAAAGACGATAGAGTCGAGCCAGAAGTTTCTGCACATCTAGGATTTAGCCGTGTAATACATTGGGCATATTCTTACCCCTTTAAATTAGATCGTGCTGCAATTTTTCAGTAACCCTGCAATCTGTTCTCAATCGATATGCCAGATGAATTCTGGCTGCACTTTGTTTAAATACTCAAAGATTACGATAACAGCAGCAGTCTATGATTCCGAGATCATGATGCACAGGCAACCATGTGTAGACATGTAATGCTCAACTCACAATTACGACGAAGCCCATTGATGCACAGGCCATCTTTTTCCTCGGTTCCAAAGACAGTAGCGGCGACTGTGACTTTTTCGAGGACACGACTACATCCACGACAACAGCTGGGACTTGCCCTGGATCCGGTTTATTATTAACAGAGTGAGCAAGACATCACAAACCGCTCGGGCTGCTCTCCTGCGTCAACTGAAGAAGCGAAATATAGCTTTGAGGATGGTCCCGTATGACCTGGGCGACGAATACTTGACTGGCTTCGGCTCTTCAGACGCCTAGACCAAACTTGTGTGCAGGTGCGAAACTAATAGTTTCCCTCTCATGCAAACAATGTGTCCACCTCTAACAAGTTCGTCAACAACCAGAATTGATTTGGTATCTGGTAATAAGTGAGCGATACCGCCAGTTCTGAGTACCTGTCCCGATTTCTTGTTACTGGAGCGATACGGGCAGTGCAGCTGACTGTACTTTTTCGAAGTTCGGAGACTACTGGTAAGATCCACTTCTACGGTAGAAGAAAACTCCTACGACCAAGTTAGAAGTTTCGAGGTGTACCTGAGCCTAAGCGTAGAGCTGGTGGAGCTCGAATACCCGTCGAGCAGAAAGCGTAAAAGCACACGTATGGAATATTAAACCTTTGAGAATAATAGGCAGGGCTCTGGAGGGGTGCTAGAAGTACTCGAAAAAGAAAATATGAAAATCCAACCGAGCTCGGCCTGAGCTCGAAGAATTTTTGACACATTTATCTGGATTTATTATTTTCAAATGTTAGGCCACCTTAACAGGTGCTGGAGATGGCGTAGTAGTGGGTTTTATTTCCAAAACTGAAAAGCTCATATAGACCTTGCACTACTTTTGGCACAGAGTACTTGTTTCACTTTCTTACATGGTAGGTACACGTTTATTTCTGCTTGAAGCAGATGTTAAGAATATTAAACTAATGCATCATATCAGAGATATTTTATCAGCAGGCACGTTTTGACTCATGCTCACCACCGAATAATAGGTTTCGTTGAATTTTTGTCGAAAAACATTTTTTAAAAGGGCTTTTCTTTTCTGACTTTTCTTTGCTTTACTGTACCTTGCGTAGTATTTAGTCAGAAAAGTTGAAGAGTATCGTGGTTGTACGATTATTCTTGTACTTCCTGCTTCAAAAGCCTGATTTCTTCGTATTGGATTTTGAAACTACGAGCGGTTCCCACTCTACCTGGCGTTTGTTACATTCTTTAGCCTGCTGCGTCATGCCAAAATTTTGGAGCATTCACAATGGGAGTTACAAGGGCATGGCCACCGCTACTTGCCAAACTACAAAAAGGCATTTAATTTTCGCTTTGAGTTGAAATACGTTAACTCCCAGACCGAGACCTAAAACCAATAATAGTTCCTAAGCCAGCGAGAAGTCATTACGTTTGGGCAGCTAACGCTTGTTTCGCGCTTGCTTTGGGTTTGCGCTGTCAATTCAAGAAAAAATGGGTACTTCCATGCAAAGCAATGAGTATTTTGCATCTTTGGTTTTTGTCCTCGCCATCGAAAACTAAAACTGTCACATTCACCCAAAAGAAATTTCTCGAGTCTTTTATGAGTCTTGCTTGTGATAAACGAGTGTTTATGTCGCTGAAATCGATGATGGAGCCATCGCCGCCAAGCGAACTATAAAAGGGCTGGGACGGAACGAAGGCGAGATTCGTTCGCTTGCACATGGTACATCTGTGGCGTGTACGAACGCTACAGGTGGGGCTGGAACGAAATCTGCTCCATTCTCAAGACTTATTTAAAGTTCTTATATCAAGGGCAAAAAGCCTTCTGAGTCGGTATATAGTAATAGGAAACGTTGGTCAATCGACACACGTCGTTGGGGTGGTAGGTCTCCCGAGTTATTTCTAAAGCCGTGGCGGAAAATTAGAAAAGTATGTACCAAGTATCATGCAGCTGTAAAGGTTCAATGCGCTGTATTGACCAGATCATCTTCTGAAATGGACATATTCCACTATTCGACTGTGATGCATATCGTTGAGCAAAAGCTGGACCGAAAGCTCGCCGATTCCAAGTCTGATGCATGATTGTAGTTGACGCAAGAGATATAAAAGCGATTTCTTCTGCTGCTTTATTTTTAAATGTCGTCAATATCGTTTGATGTTGGCTTGGTAGGGGTGTGCAGGTCTGGGGATGTCCATCTTTTGGCCAAGACGCCCATAACCATGTTTTAGGTGGGCCAATGATATTTACACAAACATCATGCCACCTTTAGGTTCAGGTCCCAGGCGTGGAGGTGGCTTAGTTGTCAACATTTTATAGAAGGAACATCCGTGTACTCGGAAGATATATATGGATTGGACTATTTTTTATTCTGCCCAGCTCAATGAATCGTAGTGTTACCACGTACAGGGCGTTTCAAAAACATATCACTTCACAAAAACTGCGCCAGAAAGGCATTCCACGTACTGTTGAGCACATTTCATAACAAATAAAAACCACTAAGTCAGTAACACTGTTTTAAAAGTATATCCTTTATACAACCATTAACTCAATTATGGCTGGTGGCACACTTCTGACACGTCCTGAACCGCTGTAAATCAAGGAATAAGTAGGTCAGGGTATGATTCCAGCAGAAATAGCCCGAAAACTCAAGCGCAGCCCAAAAACAATCAGCAACTCCATCAAAAACCCCGCTACATACGGGACAAAGCGTTCGACCGGCTGTCCTACGTCACTATCCCCGGTCCATAAGCGTGACCAAGCATTGAGGAGGCGCATCAGTAATGGTTTGGGCGTGAATCTCTACGAAAGGAGCAACTGATGTGGCTTTTGTTGAAACTACAATGAACTTTGAGAAGTATGCTGAGGTTCTAGAAAACTATCTTCTACCTTTTGCATACTGTATGGGAGAAGAAATCATTTTTCAATAAGATAATGCACCTGTACATAAGTCTAATTCTAGGAAACAGTGGTTCAGTATTCTAAATATGTCGGTTACGGAATGGCCTGCGCTCTCTCCTGATCTCAACCCTATCCAAAACATTTGGGGAATGTTGGCCCGAATGGTTTCTGGGCGAGGAAGGCAATTTGATACAGTTTTTGATCTAAAAAACTGTATCAAAGATTACTGGGAAAAGAATGACTGTAATGCTATCAATCCTTTTAAATAATCAATGGCAAAGCGTTGTATAAGTGATATACAGGGTAAAGGAGCAAACAAAAGCTACTGAACTTGCGTTAGAATAAAACGAGTGGCTTTGTAGCGTGCGTGCTTTGCACGCGTTTGACAGTTTACATATGTTGAGAAAAAGCTTTGAGAGTAGTTTTTATCGTTTGTAGGTTAGAACCGGCTTGTACAATGAGGCGCCGTTTCACTCATACGCAAGATGTGAGAAACCGTTCTCTGTGTGAGGAACCGTGCTCTGTGTGAGAACCCGTGCTCTTCGGACTTTGCTTGCAACGCCCATGTGCGCAATTGTGTGCCCAGCGGTAAGCACGCAGTAAGGTGCCATTGCACGCGGATGGCTATTTCATAAGATTTAGAGAGGCAAAGGAAGCTGGAAAAGAAACAAAATGCCATCCTCTACGATTTAGTATCCAAGACCTTTTCAGGGCAGAATTTCTGGAAAGCTTACACGAAATACTTTTCTATCACAGCTTATGACGCATATGTTGAGGTTGAAATGTACTACGGGAAAGAGTGACATAGAGCAAGCCGTGAGAAAAGCAGTTATCTTAAATGTCGAACTCAACCCTTCTCCCAAACGATTGCCTCTGTACGATATTGGTAGTCAGGGCAAAGCCTTAGGACGAAAACTGGAAACGTATCGTCTCTAGGCTCGCAGGGATTTCTCGCCAAGCAAAAACGCTGTCTTTTGTACGAACTTGTGGCTAACCGTAATTAAAAAGACTGATTGTCTTTTGTTCCGCTAAATATATTGCCCCATTCATATATCTCTTCGAAATGTTCACCTTTTGCAGAAAGATTAACACGATTCCCCTTATCAGCTTCAAAATTGATCAAGAATGACAGATTTCGCGCTGAGTGTATTCAAAACCTCCGTTTACGCGCAAGCGCTATTTCTGGGGTTTACATTCTCTACTTTGAGAACAACTCTGTTTTCCACTCTCGAATCTTGTCTGTCACTTTGTAGTGGTCCTATTTGCACCTTGTTTCCCGGCTCTCTTTCCATTGCGTCACTTGCGCTTTTTAGTCTGTTTTGCCGTTTCATTTCTTCGTCTTACGGCTGCATGGTCAAGCTGTTGTCTTCTCAAAACCTCAGCTGTTTCTATTGAAGGTATATTCGGCACAATTGCGCAAGGAATTCGGTTTGTGTCCGTGGACGCGTCATGGTGTACCTCGTTCGAACTGACAAAGACCCTAAAAGCTCACCCTCGCAGCGCTTATGAGCTGGATGATGAGCCCAGCGGTAAGCGCGCAATGAGGTGCCGTTTCACTCATACGCAAGATTTGAAAAGCTGTGCTTTGTGTGACGAACCGTGATTTGTGTGAAAACCCTTGCTTTGAGTGAGAAACCGAACTTTTTTGACTTGGCTCGCAGCGCCAACGTGCGCAATTGTGTGCCCAGCGGTAAACGCGCAATGAGGCGTCATTGCACTCAAACGCAGTCCGTGTTTTTTTGTTATGCGCCCCGAATTCTAGCGCGTTCTCGGTTGCGACGCCTGCGTTCTTCGGCCTGTTCTGAAGTTTCAGCTCTTCGTCGTACAGTAGCGGGCTCGAACTGTTGCCTTCTGCGAGCTTCGGCTGCATCGGTTGAAGGTACGGTCGGCATGATAGCGTGAAAAGACCACGTTGGTGCCTGTGGACGTCTCACCGCGTCCCCATCTAAATTTCCCCTAGCACCGAAAATGTGCGCAACTGTGTGCCCAGCAGTGGGCGCGCAATGACGCGTCATTGCGGTCATACGCGGTGTGTGAGAAACCCTGCTCTCTCTGCACTTCTCCTGGAGCGGGGTGGAAAAACCCTGCTCTTGGACTCGTCCTGGAGCGGGGTTGGAAACCCTGCTCTTGAACTCGTTCCGGAGCGGGGTGGAGAAACCCTGCTCTTGGACTCGTTCCGGAGCGCAGTGAAGAAACCCTGCTCTTGGAGCTGTCCCGGAGCAGGGTAGAAAACCCTGCTCTTGGAGTTGTCCCGGAGCAAGGTGTGCAACGGCACGCGATTGGTCAAATGTTACACACGTGTCGCGCTCAGCACTGTACTTCCGCCCAGCCGAGTGCCACGGCACGCTATTGGTCAACTGTTACACGTGTGTCGCTGTTGACCAATCCTATGCCATGGCACTCTTGTTCCGCGGCCAAGTGGGCCATTTGTATCACACGCAGTGAGACCCACACACACACAGACACAGACACACATACACAAACATGTGCTTTAGTAGTTGCAGACGAGTGGCTCCGTAGCGTGCTTTGCACGCGGTTGACAGTTTACATATGTTGAGAAAAAGCGTTTACAGTAGTTCGTATCAATTGTTGTTCAGGACTGGCTTTTGAAAGCAACATTTTTGAGTATGGCTAATGCATAAAATTGAAAAAGTTTTAAAAGTAATGCAAAAAAAACGAATTTCTTCTCTAGTTTTGATCATCCAACCACTTTTCACAAAAAAATTTCTCGAAAAACTACATCACATGTGTTTCTATCGCTGTGGCCGACACATACTTTGACCTTGGAAGGGTTTGTAGTACGGGAGAGAGCAACATAGAGCAAGCAGTGAGAAAAGCAGTTCTCGTAGGTTGAATCAAACTCTACTCCCAAAACATTGCCCCTATACGTTTTTGGTAGTCAGTGCGCAGCACATCTTTACCGGAAACTGCGTGGGCGTTAAAACGGGAACTTGAATCGTATCGTATCTAGGCTTGCAAAGCATTCTCGGCAAGCAAAACGCTGTCCTTGAAGTGCAACCCTCGTGAGGGCCGTTTTCCAGGACTTCGTTGTTTTTCCGCCTCGGGCGATACTTGTGAGATCTATGAGTAATACCGCTACTAGCGGGCTGGCGTAGCCAGGTGTATACGCGTTGTACGCAAAGTGCACCGGCGGCCGTGCGCCGTGGCCCCGATTCGGGTGTGACTTACCCACGTGTACCACGGGTGGCCCAGGACAGGTTGGCACAGCATAGCTGGATATTTCTCTATTTATTTAGCTTTATTACACTAGGATAAGGAGCTCTCTACAGTAGTCTACACTATAAAGTGCCAGGGCGATCTCGCTCTGACACTCAGTAAACCTCCCCAACCAGGGTTCTTGGCTCTAAGTCTTTTTCCGCTTTCGCGAGTCTTCCACACTCTACGGAGGTGAAGCCGCGTTACTAACGGTAGACTTATCCACCCTGCGTCAACAGGAGAGTCACCGCTGTTAGCGTGTATATCTTTCATACCACTGCCGTGTTCTCGCCCCAGTATTGGGTTTGCTGCATATTTCTTTTGGCTCTCGTGGCCCATGCCCCCGATCGCCCCCATTGGGTGGTCCCCCCTTTATCACTTGCCCACTCCCGTGGAATACAGCTCATACCTGGTCTGCTCCCTTCTAGCATCCCGCACTTTCCCCGCTTGGCGTGCCGGTGAACCTCAGCCTTACACCCCGACTTAGTCGTGTTCACTCCGGAGAGGCTCCGTCGCCGTGCTACCCTCCTTGGAGGAAGACTCGGACATCTTCGTGTGTTTCCGCCGCCCTTGGCGTTGTACTACAGTCCTTTGTACGAACTTGTGGCTAACCGTAAGTGTAGAGCAACGCCCAGTCAGGGGATACTTGAAGATGCAACTCATAGAATGAGGATTGAACCCTCCGAGGGTTATGATTATGATCCCCTCTAAGGTGTGCTGAGGTGGCACTGTTTTCTGGTTATATTTCGCCTATAAGGGAAAATTCGGATGGCCCATAGTTGGATTGGCCACGTGATACACGTGGCTTAATTTTGGCACCGATTTTCGGATATTTGTAGAACGTTGGACTTTTGGGCCCTGGCAGTGGGATCTCCAGGTGTATGGCCCTGAGCAGGTGTGCACTACTGTAGAGTTTAGTTAGTGGGCCCTACTTAGGGAGGCGAGATCTGACAGTCCGAGCTCAGAGTAAATGGTAACCAAGGTTGGTCTTCGATACCTTTAGAAGTTCTTCGTCGCCATCGTTTGGGCCTTACAACCCGGAACGGGCAACGCCTGCGTAGGGACACGACTCCACTTGGAGAGTGCCCACGTTTGGGTTCCGTGCAACCACCCCCTTGGGACCGCTCAGACTACCTGCGTGCACGATACCCCGTGGGGGTTCTGCTTACTTGTTGCGTGCTTTTTGTGTTTCCTTTCGAAGACAGGTTTTCGCCCCTGTATTAGGTTTCTTTTGTTGTTTCGCCCCTTTTCTGGTTCTCGGGTCCGGCGCCTGTTAGCGCCCGACCCTCGCCCCGTTTTTCCTCTTCGCCGGATTTTCCCCCATTCTTTGGGATACCCATACCCATTCCCGATCCACGGTTTCTACCCCTCACCTCCGTCGGTACTGCCGGAATCCCCCGTGGGAGTTACACCCCACACTACGGGTGGAACGGAGGGCTCTGTCTCTCAGTCTGCCTCCCCCAGGGAGCAAGGCTTCGAACACCTTGAGAGCACTTCCCGTCGCCGGGTTCTGCTCCACAGTAAGAAGAGAGGCTGCTTGTCATTCGTTCCACTACATATATTGCCCCATTCATATATCCCTTCGAAGGGTCCCAGTTTTGCAGAACCATTAACATGAATCCTTTTTTCAGCTTAGGGTAATGATCAAGAAAGGCAGCCCTCGCGGTGAGTGCATTCCAAAATTTCCACTTACGCGCCAGCGCTCTTTCTGTGTTTTACGCTCTCTATTTTGAAAATGACGCTGTTTTTCATTCTCAAATCTTGTATGTCGCCTTGCAGTGGTGTTATTTGCCTCTTGTTCCCTGGCTCTCTCTGCATTGCGCCACCTGCGCTTGTCAGTCTGTCTTGCCGTTTCATGTCGTCGTCTCACAGATGCGTGTGCACCCTATTGTCTTCTCAGAACTTCATTGGCATCGATTGAAGGTACGTTCGGCATAATTGCGCAAAGAATTCGGTTGGTGTCTGTAGACGTGTCATGGCGTACCTCGTTCAAACTCACACACACCGTTTAAACTCAACCTCGTAGCGCCCATGAGCGCGGTGATGAGCCCAGCGATAAGGGCGCAATAAGGCGCCGTTGCACTCATACGCGACGTGTGAGAAACCGTGCTCTGTAAGAAACCGTGCTCTGTGTGGCAAACCGTGCTCTTTGGGCTTGGCTCGCAGCGCCCATGTGCGCAATTTTGTGCCTAGTTGCAACGCCTGCGTTCTTTCGCCTGTTCTGAAGAGTGTCTCCGTAGCGTGCTTTGCACGCGTTTGACAGTTTACATATGTTGAGAAAAAGCTTTGAAAGTAGTTTGAAGCGTTTGTTAATTAGAACTGGCTTTTAAAAAGACAAATGTTTCTAGGACGGCTAGTTCATCAGATTCAAAAAGGCATTGGAAAAATGAAAAAGAAAAACGATGTCATCCCCTACGATTAATTATCCAAAACCTTTTCACAGCAGAACTTCTGAAAAGCCTCCATGAAATAATTTTCTATCATCACTTTTCACCCATACACTGACGTTGAAATGTTTTGTAGTACGAAACAGAGTGACAAAGAGCAAGCCATGAGAAAAGCAGTTATCTTAAACATCGAACTCAACCCTACTCCCAAACTCCACTCTACTCCCACACTTAGCCGTACTCGAAGACGATTGTCCCTGTATGTTATTTGTAGTCAGGGCGAAGCCTAAAGACGAAAGCTGCAAACGAATCTTCTATACGTCCGCAAGGAATTCTCAGCAAGCAAAAACGCTGTGCATTGTACGAACCTGTAGCTAACCGAAAGAAAATAGGCTAGTTGTCATCCCATCCACTTCATCTATTGCCCCATTCATATTAGTTGTCATCCCATCCACTTCATCTATTGCCCAATTCATATGTCTCTTTTAAATGTCCAAGTGTCGTAGAAACATTAACATGAATCCTTTCTTCGGCTTACAATAATGATCAAGAATGGCAGCTTTCCCGCTGAGTGTATTCAACACCATTACTTACGCGCGAGCGCTCTTTCTGGGGTTTACGCTCTCCACTTTGAGATCAACTCTGTTTCTCACTCTCGAATCTTGTCTGTTGCCTTGTAGTGGTCTTATGTGGCCCTCCTTTCCTGTCTCTCTTTCCATTGCGTCACCTGCGCTTTTCAGTCTGTTCTACCGATTCATTTTTTCGTCTCACAGCTGCGCACACACACACACAAACATGTGCTTTAGTAGTTAGAGATAGAAAATGCAATAATGGTTTCGTTTCTGAAACAGATTTTTTATTTGAAATTTTTTTCACACTGATTTTGTTAGTTTTACTGTAGCCAAGACGTTGGTTTTTCGAAAATTTGCGAGAGTGATGATATGATTTTGAAACAGATTTTACTCGCATTCGTCGTCGTAACAAAAAGCAGCGATTAACTGTAACTTATCCAAGTACAGGGTAGAGAACCCTGCCGTTGGCTCTTCAACAGCTCGTCTCATGATCTGAACCGACACTTGGCATTGGCTTCAATCCCTCTAATTCGATTGGACCTACTCACTGTTGTTAAGAAACTGTCAGATTGCATTTGCTCTATCTCTGTCCTGCCACTTTTCGGTCATCTCAAATTACAGTAGGGAAGATGAAAGACAAGCAGACGAGGCCGCCGGGGCGACGAGAGTAAAAGAGACAGGTGTTTTTTTCACAGGTTATGGGCCCATACGGCTGATCAGTATAACGAGCACATCAACACGCCAAGACGGCCTCAGCAGACCAACGCCTCCTACGGCGACAATATAGAAAGCAACAAAAAGACACATTCGAATACACCACCATCCTAAACAATCAACCACAGATGGAATCCTTCGACACACACATTCGACACGACACAATTAGCAACCGTACTATGAACGTGGGTACCAAAGCTAATGTCCTCACATTGAATCCACTAAATTATGCACCTTGGCTTCTTGCAGTCAAAGCAACAGCCGCCGCAACAGATGCAGCTAAACTCATCAAGAAGACCCCCCGTTACCAAGCTTATCCAGCTCAGCACAAGACGTGTTTGAAGCACAAAAACATTCTCCTACCCATTCTTATCTCCACAGTACCAGCAGATATCATAATGCTCCTTCGCGAGCCCACCACGAGCCCACACCTCACCAACTTATCAAACAAATCATATCGCATCTCGGTCGCTCTAATAAAAGGGCCAACAGTACCTCAAAACTTTGGGAGATTCAAAAACCTTTTTTTCTGAAATTACTATTTCATCCTATGTACCTGATCATCAAAAGATTGGCACACAGAGGATACCTGCCACATATCCCTTTATTTTGGACGAATCCAGAACAGTAGAATTCGTGGACAATGACCTGAAGTATAACAGAGCAACAATGAGTATCGGACTGCAGATCATGGCTCAAAAACCTACTACAGGGAAAGAATTCGTACACATATATCCAACCATCATCACGCCTACACTAAGCACGTTCAACCCGCCACTCAACCCATCACGTCCTCTGGAGTGGACTATGGAGCACTCGGTACATTCCAGCCACAGCAAAACCGGAGCTCGAATTCCCCAAAATCCTACGCTATGCGGTCATCACACCAACTGATGAATTCCGTTTCAAGATACGGACGAACAATGCAGAGACTCTCGTCGACCCAAAATCCAAACCAGAGACAAATTCAGAGATCTCCGTGTCAGGACTTAAAATCTAAAGCGAAGCAATTGGGAGTACCAGATAATTCTCAGATTCAGGGTAAGGACTTTATGCATCATGAAAAGGACAACCAGCCGCAAGAACCTGAATCGAATGAAGAAGAAATCCAGGAAGATAAGTGCATTCTCAACAGGTGTGCACACCCACCCCACGTTATCATTTCGTGTCCCCCAGTGCACCGTTTCCTCACCAAGACACATACCGAGAAATCCGCCCAACAACTCCCTCCATGCACGCACGGCGGCACAATGTAGATTACTACGCCGAGTAACACTCCACTCTAAATACTTTCAGTGATTGACAAGCACCTCAAACACAATCTCCAGTCTTTACATGACCTAGCCATCCGGTATGGCCTTGCCACTTTCTCTCTTCATACTTCATTAGTTCTAAAAACACGCGTCACTCTATCTAAGATAGAGGCAATGGCTCATTGGGACAAATATAAATATGAAGTAAAAGCCCGTCCAACCATGCATGAAAAGCCAGCCGGAATCATGACAAAGCGAACACTAAAAAGGAAACTCGAGACTGTCCCAATCGGTATTTCTATACCAAATCTCCATGCGCCCACCATGCGAATTCAGAGTAGGGCTCCCATCCAGCGCCTTCCAAATCCACACAAACCGCCAACTTTGTCTCGCCTAGCGCTATTGATGCACGACTGGAATCTGGGTCCTATCCACATACACCCGAACACCATCCACGCAATGGCACGTACACGCCTATTTCCACTGGTCCCAGAAGCTCATGACATCCCGTTCAACACATTTGCGATTTCTGCTTGCATTCGAAACAAACCCCCAGCGCATACAGAGGAAACACACATCATTATCGAGTATGGTCACACATTAGTTCGTATACATGCAGACCATCTCATCTTATGTCAATTCATGGGAACCAACACAACATGAAATTTCTAGATGCCCCAAGTAATTTTGCCATCGTTCATTTTCTAATCAACACCAATCAAGTCCCCATGCTGCTAGATCCAACGTTTCCCAATACCAAGCACACCATGCACCACCCACTGCAGCCCTTGAAGACAGCCAACGCCAAAGAGTACACCTTCACAGTGGCTCAGGAGAACTACCAAATTACAGACTCAAGCACTCCCTAAGAAACCCCAACTAACCTAAGGAAAGCTTAATCGCAAAAAGTTTCAACCGTATCCTGCTAAATGTAGTCAGAGCATTGTTCCACACAGCAGGCCTAGAACCGGATTCTTGGGAAGACACGGCACGCTATACAGTCTTCAAATATAACCTGTTATACTACACACGTACAGGAACAAGCTCTTATTCGCAATGATATGGCCCACCACCAACTACTAAACGTCTCTTTACCTTTGGTCGATTAGGTACGATCCCGAACCACTCTCCCAAAACAAAATTACGATCCCGAACCACTCTCCCAAAACAAAACTATGAGCCCGAGCATATTCTGCAAGAAACATATACGGCACGTCTCTGACGCAATAAAGCGTTCTCAACCTGAAGACAAACCATAATGATTCCATACGAAACACGGACTTTTGTTTCTACCAAAAAGAAACCAATCCTGTCACACATTTCACAACAGCCTTCAAACTCAATCGTGTGAACCTCACGCTCATTCCTCAAACAAATACAGCACACCTACCACCCCTGGAAAATCTCCACAGTGCCTATGAATAATCAGTCCCAGAACTATGGCAAAAAGCTCACAACCAAGAACTGGATAATCTCGATAACTAGATAGTGTGAAATAGCTACCAAACAATATACAACTACCACTAGAATCCAATACTCCTCTTATGATGTAATATCGTTACAGACGAGACTCTAAAAGAAATATACTCAGAACTCAAGGCACGCTGCAATCTCAGAAGAGATTTCATGAAAACGCAGATTCATTAGCAATGACGACCGCCAGATACACGTAAAACAGATGCCAGGATGTGACGAGTCTCTAAATTACCAAACCAAGTATCGTTAACTCGGCGGAAACAGTCTCGGTATTGTTCCAGCAGTCTTAAAGTATAACTAAGGCCTCTTCAAAACCATGAAACAAATCGTTTATACAAAAACATCTGCAGATCCATGCTTACACTCCCGATCAATCACAGACGTAATCATTTTGATCACAACCACCATTGATGACTTCTTCGTTGTAGCCTCTTATCGCTCTCTCATTATCACACTGTGCAACCACATGAAAGAAAAATACAACATCAAACACCTCGGTTGTTCAACAATGTTCCTTAACTGATTGGTTACTGTCACCGATAACTCGCACCACTTGTCCCTACCGCCACTGGTGTATGAAATTCTAGCCCACGTGAATCTCATGGACTTAAATAACAAACAGTTTCCCTATCAAGATATCAAATCTTTGCAATCGAAATCTGCCACCCCTCCCCTCACAGCACCTCAAACATGTCTCGACAGAATGCTCCTAGGAGAAGTGCTGAACCTTTTTCGACTGCGCCCGACCCGATCTTAAATACCAGGTCAATACCCTTTCCCGGTTCACCAAACAACCACAGAAGCACCACTGGCAGGCTCTCAAAGCGCTTTTACATTACACTCGAGGAACGTGTACTCACGGCATAACCTATTTTCGGTCGAATCCCTTCGCCAAGAACCATCTTATAGGGTACAGCGATGCTGAATTTGCGAACGCAAAAGACTGGAAGTCAGTAAGCGGAATTCTTCACCTTTAGAATGGCAGTCCCATACTTTGGGCATTTGCAAAGCGATGTATCGTGGCACTATCCACCACGGAGTCACAATAGCTTGCCGCCATGGCCGCAGTTTTGCATACCGCGTGGGTCAAGTATCCATTTGCTTTCCTTATTCTGTAACTACGCTTTGTCATGCAACGTTTTGTGGACAGCAAATCTGCTATCATGACAGCAAAGAATCAGGCTCCAACTCGCAAACGGAACCAACATTTGCCATTATCACATCCAAGATCTTATTCAAAAGAAAACCGTCACACTCTGGGAGCAACATACCGCGGCAACGAAAGCGGACTTATTCACCAAGCCCCTCCAATACGGCCACTACACACACCTCCAAAGCCAACTAAACATCAAACTCCCTACATCTCCATTGAAAAGCGGCAATAAACAGGGGACTGTCTGATCAAATTAGCTCAATCTATGTCCTGCCACTTTTCGATCAGATCACATTGCAGTAGAGAACATGGTGAATAGTCGGACGGCAACGCCAGATCCACGAGAGCTTAAAAGGCAAGTGCTTCCTTCACGAACACATTCAAAGGTCTTCTTTGAATCATCAGATTCATTAATGAAACACCCTATTCATGGCGCTTTGTTTCTTGCTACAACTATTTATGATTTCACATTAGGACTACGTTAGGAGTCTATCGGCGCAGGATATTATCTTGAATATTTATATTGAGGAGTTGAGATCACAATTGACATCAACATATCTTACGATTTCGTTAATAAAACGGAACGACATATACATGAAACCAAACTCAATCAACCCATATATAATAATGTGTTTTCTTAATGTAATATTAATGGTATATTCTAACGGTACAGTTTATTATTACAAAGTAGTATTAAAATAAAGACCTAATTGATTCATGATCTAGTTGATTCATGATGAAAGCAAAAACATATTAAACATCACTGAGAAATAGGACAAATATGGGCTGGAGATCTCCCAAATACCTTTTAGTAATATCTGCTGAAAATCTTAAGTGTCATAATCTATTTGTATCTTCTATGTAGGAATACACTTACTGTAATCCTGTCATATCGCGGCCAGTGCGACTGCTTGCACTACCGCCGTCGCAGCTCAACTGTGGGCTGGGTGCAGTTCGTAGTTGTAGTTTGAATGTATTACCCCTCCCCGGTCTGGGAAGGTGAGGGTAAGAGGAACAGAAGTAAACGCTAGACCACACGGTCGTATTCGCTTCTAACTACGTCGCTGCGTGGTCTCTCTTATAGCTTTCGCTCTTATCTTTCAGTGTCTTCGTCAGGCTCGTTCCCCGCTATAGCTTGGTCCATAGTCAGCCTGACGTGCCTGCAAAGTGTCCAGCGACAATCAGGATTTGCTGAGTGACCGTGTGGGCGATATGGCTTCATCCACTTGATCTGCCGCTCTAGTGAAGTACGCCCGGCTTCTCTGACGCTGTAACGCATTTCACGCTAGATCTGCCTTAGCCGAAAGCCTGATCGGAGCTGCGCAAGAAGTCCTTGTTACCAACCCGCCGGGAGAAGAACATGAAGAAGAGCAAATCGCCGTGCACATGATGACTGCTCTGCTGCCTTCATCAGTGGTCTTCAAACCTCAGCTCTATACTCAGCCTTTGTTTCCTGTCGTCTTAATCAAGGACATCTCCCTGGCGTATGGAGTTCTTTGCCTGGAGAACAGCTTCCTGTAAACTCTCGAACCCCATATTCGAGAGGGCAAGGTTGCTCTGGCATATGTTTGGCTCGCTAAGGTATACGGAGCAAGTCAAGGGGATGTTTTACAGGTTATCACTAACTATAAGAAAGCCTTCGAATTCGAAATTTTGTGCGGAAGAAAACCTTCCATTTCCCAGTACTCAGGTCCCGCTGTCGGAACCGTTTATGGAAGGAGCTCATCCTCTTGACCAACGCTCCTCAAGTTCGAGGTTACCACAGGGTGTGTCTTTTGTAGACTCCCATATTGAACCAGACACCACAACTAGAACATGGATGTCTCAGGGAAGTTTTTCGAGGAAATCTCAAGAATACTCATTTCCAACCGTAGACACCCCTACGAAGGCTGTTTCATTTCAACAGTACTTCCGGGGCTCTAAGTTTTCTGGGGATGGGTCGCTGTCGATAGATCACAGTGTCCGTGATTACAACATCAGCAGCAGACTGTTCGAATTATCCGAACCACAGAAGACCAACTTTTTAATAAGCGTATTCTCTGGAGCAGCCCGCACATTCTTTTTCCAAAACGCAACCCATGAGATGGCCTTAAGGGATCTTGAGACGCTCATGAGAAACGAGTACGATTCTGATGCTCGTCAACTTACCGTCCAAGGTGAGCTGGAGAAGATACGGATCGACAAAGACATGAAGGAAAAGGGGATCACAGATTTGAGCACCGGCCTTACTTCATAAATTGATTGCATCAACTCTCTTACGCCTCAATGTCCAGTCAGCTTCAGATCGGATGCGAACAGGATTCGTTTCTTACGGTCTGCTGTAGTTGGACAGCAATGGGCATCTCGTGCCGTTGGTCAGATAACTACACCTGGCTGCAACTTCAATAGCTTTGTAACTTTTCTTCGCGAAGGTCTACAGTTGTACGAGGAGAAGAAGCACCACGCCTCCAAGGACATGTCTACGTCGAATACACTGTACGAGCACTATGGACGTGCCCCGGCAACTAGGAGCATTCTTTACGCAGGAAACGATGGTGCAAGGAACTGTCACAGTAACCCTATTGGTCTGGATGGAAAGGTCATGCGCTGTATCACATGCGGATCTGATAACAATTTTAAGCGAAACTGCGCTGCTTGTAACGATTCTAATCGTGTTCAAACACAGCTAAGAAACGGTGTGCCTGCCGTACATATCTTTCACGAACTTATTACAGACCACGAGGCATATTTGAATAACATGGAGCCGGGCAGACATCTTGACACGCACCATACTCCTGTGGAACTACCTGACGATCCAAGTGAGGCTACTGTATTTGACAACCTTGAAGCTGATAACGGTAGGGATGCTTCGGGGACATCAGATGTTCATTTCTTCAACCACGTCGACACTGCGGATACTACTAACTTTCTGAGCAGTAGTCTCCCCCGTGGAGAAATTTCTGAACCTGGGAAACTACTACACTATCCTTCGCCGGTTTTTCAGTAGGGCGGAAAGAACCATCGTCTAACCTTTTCGGCCAACGAATGTGCTTTGCGTCTTCGCATCGTACTACAATTCCTAGACGGAAATCCTGTTTCACGTATCACAACATCCCAAAGATCTATGCTCTATCGTTTCCTGGAAGATCTCACCCGAATCTGAAGAAGCTCTTTGGCTTCTGTGTCGACACTGTTGCTCCTGTCTCTGTCATTGGTATGACAGAACTCCGTGATGTCTACCAACGAGCCTGGATCAAACCTAGGCCGTTTCCAAAATCCTTTAAGCGTTTCAGATTTGCTGATTCTGTTTTCAATTTGCTTGGTGTCTTTCATCTACTGCTTGCTATTCCAGATGGTACTTCTCCGATCTACATTTCGTTCGAGGTTGTGGCCAGAAACCTACTTGCCCTCTTAGGTATGGACGTACTGGACGAACACTCCCTCACACCGAACACTGTCACGAATGAGCTTTCGAAGTGAACCGTCTTGCCTGGAAGTTCAGGCTAGCAACCGTCAGTTCACTACTGGTGGAGCGTTCCAATTAATCGTTATCATTGGCACATCTACTTCCCCATGGCCATTGCTACACCAATGTTCTATACTTCTGCACAGCTTAGTACGGTACAAAGGCAGTTCGCTCATCCTTCAGCTGACAAGCAGTACCAGTTGCTGAAGCGTGCGAGGCCGGAAGCTACTTCAGCCGAGACACTCACGACGTTGGAAGACCTTGCTAAGCGATTTGATTCATGCCAACGGATTCAGTGTGGACCTACACGCTTCTGAGTATCGTTCGGTGCAGCTATTTCGGAGTTCAACGAACGCTTATTCATGGACACCATGTATTTGGATTCAGATCCTGTACTACACATCGTCCATGAAGGTACAATGTTCAGTGCTGCTGTGTTCCTACGTGATGTACCTACGAAGAAAATCTGGTCTACGATCTTAGAGTGCTGGGCTACCGTTTTTACAGGCCTATCTCACCAGATTATCACCGATCAAGGATCTGGTTTCCGTGAGCTCTTCGTTAGTATCGGCGCCGCTAGTAAGGTCGAAGTGCAACGTATAGGCATCGAGGGACAATCAAGCTTACGAATAGGTAAGCGCTACAATCAGCCTCTCCGGTCTTCTTTCTGCAAGCTCAAGTTGGACCATTCGAATGCGTCGAGAAAGCCACTGCTTGTTATGTCCGTGAAAGCTCTTAACGACACTCTTGGACCTGAAGGAATGGTTCCTTCTGCGTTAGTCTTCGGTGAGTGTCCGTCTACTCTTGTGTACACGGACGGTGCTGCGCATCTAAAAACGTCGTTAGAGGGGCGTGCAAATGTGGCTACTGGAGCGCCAAATGGCAATTTTACGTGTTAAGCGTGCTCTTTGACATGCAGTACCTCCTGCTGCTGATTCCGTTCTACATGTAGGTCAGAAGGTTCTCGCTTTGAGGGAAAACCAGGTTGAGCATCGTGTTGGAGAATGGATTGGGCCGTTACTCGTTCAGACTTTGGACTACGAGGAAGCTTGTATTCGTTCAGGATTACCAAGTTGGCGCAGCTCGTCCGTTCGGCATCAAGCAGGTGAAGCCCTTCATGTCACCTTCTACAATTTCCACTATGTTTCTCGGGGATGTCCGAGATATTTTCTGTTCGCTGTATACTCAGAAGACCTTTCTAGCAGAGCCTATCTCTGCTAATGACCTTCGTTCTTCCGCTCCGCAAATGACTTCTGCGAAGCGGAAGGAAATCCAGAACCCGATGGACCGTGGGGCTTTTGAGGTGATCCTGAAGAAGGATACACCCTCTGAATGAAACTTTCTACGTGCTCTTTCAGTTCTCGCAATCAAGTCAAATAACGATGGTCTGACTAAGTGGAAGGCCCGATATGTTATTGGAGGTCACAGAGACAAGCTCAAGAAGTACCTTGTTCATACCTCGATTAGTGTACAGTACTCTTCTGTTCGACTCATTTTGAGTATGGCTGCACTACACGGGTTCGATGTGTGGACGTCTGAAGTCAGCCAAGCCTACTTACAGTCTTCCGAAGTGCTCCAGAGAGATGTCTACATTCGTGATCCTGTCCCTGAGTTCGAACTTAAACCTCATGAAGCTCTTCGGCTATTGCGAGCACTCTATGGTCTCGGATAATCTGGCGATTTATGGCACGAAACCTTGGATAATCATCAGAAGAAGGATCTCAGAATGTCAAGTCTTTGTTCGGATCGGGCGTGCTACTATATCATGGCAAAGTGTAAACTCCAGGGAATGTCTGAAACATATGTAGATGACTTGCTACGAACAGGTACCCGTGCTTTCAAGGAGTTATGTTAGATTACGTCTCGACGGTTAGACACATGAGAAGATGGCTATACGCCAAGTATCATCGCTGGGTTGGCGCTTCCCCGCTCATCTGATGGGACTTTGTCTTTGGATCAAGCCCGGTACATTTCAGGACTTTGTCCGCTACCTGAAGATGCTGCCTTTCGAAAATTCGCATCTATTCGTACGAAGCTAATGTGGGTCGTACATAGCCGTTCTAATTGCATGTTCGAAGTTTCTCAGGTAGCGCAAGTAACCCGAACCCGCTTCGATGATAACTCTAGAGATGCTGTTAAGCGTGTTAACCGTGTCGTGCATTACGTCGTCGAAAACGCTGTTTCAGTTCGTTTCCCGTGTCTTTTATCTTCTACTCTGAGAGTCGTTGGCTACTCTGAGGCATCGTTTGACGGAAATGCAGACTACTCATATCAACTTGGTTTTGTTGTCTTCTCAGCAGACGCCGGTGGTCAGATTATTCTTATTATGTATCGTTCTAACAAAACCTGCCGTGTTACTATGTCTGTGATGGCCGCTGAGCTTGTTGCGTTTAGCAACGTGTTTGATTCCGCCTTTAGTCTTTCGCAAGAGCTTCGCGCAATCTTACGTAGGGAAAACATTCCGGGACAGCTATTTTCCGATAAAAAGTCGCTTTTTGATGTTATATCGAATGGCACTCTTACTTCGGAGACGAGGCTGATGTTGGACATCGCTTGCACACATGAAGGATACTCAAGTTATGATATTTGTGACATTGGCTTAGTTCGGTCTGGTGATAACATCGCTGATGGTTATTCAGAGTTGTGTTAGCTGTTGTCCCTTCTGTTTTTGCGTAAGTATGTTGTAATATTTGTGCTGCAAGCGCACAAGGCCGCGAATGGAGGGAGTGTCATACTCCATTTGTAACTTCTATGTAGGACTACACTTACTGTAATCCTGTCATATCGTGGCAGTGGGTCTGCTTGCACCACCGCTGTCGCAGCTGAACTGTACACAGGGTGCAGTTCGTAACTTTAGTTTTAATTTGTTACCCCTCCCCAATCTCAGAAGGCGGGGGTGAGGGGAATAGAAGTAAACGCTGGACCACACGGTCGTGTTCGCTTCTAACTACGTCGCTGCGTGCTCTCTCCTATCGCTTTCGCTCTTATCTTTCAGTCTCTACGTCAGGCTCGTTCCCCGCTGTAGCTTGGTCTATAGTCAGCCTGGCGACCCTGCAAAGTGTCCAGCGACATTCAGGGCGTCTATAAGACATCTCAGAAGTTTGACTGACAGTCATGCTACATGCTATATACTCTAAATTTCGAGAACTACAATCGAACGGGTTTCTCAAGGATATCAATGTTTTTTATAGGGCCCACACAAGATCAACTATTTGTGTGTGAAATATGGCCCAGAACAAGTCCTGAATGTGGGTCCCCTATTTGTCCCGAATGCGAGCATTAAGAGATGCTGCAAATATGACGTTATTGTTGGATATCGTATGATTGATAAGTGCTGTCACTGTAGTTGGTGGGAAGGTAGTAGGAGTCTGCCGTATACACGTGTCCACGCTTTCGAGATCTTATGTTGAATATATAGTACAGGCTGTATGTGTGTAACACATGATTGCCACCTGGCTCAATGCCACCGGCGCTGCATACTAAGCCACACCCTTGCTCCACCTCAAAAAACTGTAGACAGAGGAGCAAGAGGGGGCACCTTGTGCCCGTTCCATCTTCCTCGGTTCTACCGCGCGTTTCAAGCGCATAGTAGAAATTAGACCGGCAGACCTCTTGCTCTGCGTACGACTGTTTCCCATAGCTATGGACCCAGCTTCATGAGCTGTTATATCTTTCAATCCGAGAGACACCAAAAAGATTGACCCTACCAAGGATCTACAAGACTGTCATCGCAACGTTTGTGGATGTGTAGATATTATTTATAGTGCTGCCAAGAAGGGCACCGATCGATGTTACCCAACAATCTTTGCAACTCTAGGTCTACGGCTGTACGACAGAGCTTTACCTGGTGTTCAATGGCGACGAAGCCCAGGAAAAAGGAGTTGTTCATTACAAGCAAGAGGACCAAGTCAAAGCGGTAGGCAAAAATGGTAAACTTGTTGAAGTCGACCATCCGATTGCTGTTGTTTCTTTTTTGGTTTCTTCTTTCAATCGTGTTACAAACTGCTGTCGTCGCAAGGTCGAGCCTGTGGCTAGCTTCGTATCACGTTTCGGCGGCTTGGCAGCCGAGCATCTCGTGCATGGTGGACTATCATTCTCATCTAAGGTTGGAGATGTTCTGGCAATAACGCTACTCAACAACGCATCTTTGTGTGAGGAGACGTTGACCAATGCCAAACTACAACCAATCTCTCTCGCCGAAACTCGTATGAGAAGTGGAAGTTATGCTGGGGATACCCAGTACCACATCAATCTTTTGAAGTTTCAGGAGTCCGTAATTCACCTTCGTGAAATGCTGTGGAGGCCTCACCTTAAGATTTCGAGGAGCAATAATCACAATACGACAAAGGTAAAGCTTTTCGTAACCGAGAGAAAGATCAATGAAGTGGTCGTTGAGTTCGAGGGTAATCTTACAGACACTCACTCAAAGACTAGCCCAACTCCTTCTATCAACAAGCTAATTCATCCTTCCCGCAGATGCCATCTAAACCTGGATGACGCCGTTACAGTCATATGGAGTCTTTCTTTTACCTCTTCGAGCTCTACTGCTCACTATATAAGGGAGGACCTTGAAAACATCGTGGTTCAGAAAGTCCAAACTGCCTTATTTGCAATTTTCCAATCCAACGAGAGCGTACTAACACGCTTGGGAAATAGGAAAGAGGGAAATGCATCAACCGTGTCTTTCAAACCGGGCAATGGCAAGAGGAAACGCACCGATCTTAAGCCGGGAAAGATGGAAAGTCGTCTTTCTGTTTCGATTGTGGTGATATCGAGCAACGACTTAGACGGTAGGTCCACAGTTCCTCGTCGTGGAGGAAGAAACCCGAGGAAAGATTCCTCCAGAAAACGAAATCGTGGGTTTAACGCTCAATTTACGCCAGGCGCTGCCCCATCGAAGCGCAATCATGGCTAAAGTCATTGGTTGGGGCTCCTTCTGATGTGGTTAGTGGTACGCGAGATCCTAACCCCTTCATTGACATTTGTTGTCCCCATATTGTGCGAAGCATTGACTCTGCCGCTGCTCTATCAATCGCAATTGGCATCCAATTTCACGTTGAAGACCTTGACTATGACTCCTTATATCACGATGATGATCGAGAATGTTCAAATCCAAAACTGATATTTGGAAGTTGGGTGTTGAAGATCAAAGGACTCAACGATGTGGAATCAGACATTAAGTTCTACATTACGGAAGGCGACGGTCCTTTGCTACTTGGGAACGACATAGTGTCACGTTCGGACCTCATGACTTCGGACAAAACGCATGTAGTGCCCGTTTCGGTCGGAATCTTTCGGGATGACGCAGTTCTGTCAATATACGTCCTAAGAGAAGACATTGACCGCCAAACACACTTATTTGTCCTTCCTTCGATAAAACCTTCGTTCAAATCCTTCGTTTATTCTCATTCTTCCTTTCTCTGTACGATTTCTCATCCGATCGCCAAACTATCTGGCAAGGACGGCATGGATCAAGCGATCGAACCCATGCCCGTCGTTTCGCCAAAAAGCTTCACTTTCAGTCCCATCTCTCCGCCAAGGACATGAAAAAGCTTTGCAGTCGAGGTGGGATTCTAAATCGAACACTTGCTGGTGAGCTCGAAGAGGCCTACAATCTTGCCCTTCATGCAAAAGGTCTAACCGCCTACTACATTCTCGAAAGATGTCACTCAAGAAAATAATGGATGAGTACAACGAGCACCCTCAAGTTGATTTCCTATTCATACGCGAGTTTCGAAAGCTCCCCATTCTGCATATAAACGATTTATCAACCGGTCTCTCCGTTAATGTCTTATTGACTTTAAAGGATATGACTGATACCGCTCACATGATTGTGGTTCACTTTTTTGATGTCTTTGGGCCTCCATCAAAGTTACCAGGAGACTCAGAGTTCGATAACGTCTCAATTCAGCGATTGGGTGGCGAGAATCAGATATCATTCGAACCGTGGCCTGCTCGACGCCAAAACAAAATTGGAAGCGTCCAATCGAGCAACGAGACCATCCGTATATTTGTCCAAACGTTCCTTCTCGACGAACCTCATCTGAGGAAAACTCGTCAAGTGTATCGCACGGACTCAGGGAACCTCTTAAAAGCCACATTCCTTAAGAATTTGGTGTATGGTAACAAGTCACTCAGCATCGTCGAGCTTGTTCACTGCTACACTCCTTCTGTTTTTGGGGTACCCAAGCAGATGCTACCAGAGAAGCTCCTTGCTTTCTACAGCGAACAACTTTCCAGGCGTGCCGTACACACCCTTCTTCGTATCAGGCCATCGTACCCTTTATCACAACACCTTCTGGTACCAAAGAATCAGGTATATGTCTTCAAGAGAGTCGGAAAACATGGTGCCTGGCACAAGAAATTTGTGGTCACTACTACTGACCATATAAGGTCGGTCTCTCCTAGAAAAAATCTCCAGGGACCAAAGCATCAGATCGCCTACGAAGACATAAGGTTAGTCCCGCGTTCATTTCTTTTACAAAAACTGGGCAAACAGGAGCTTGGATACTCGTTCTTCGCGGACACCAACGCACAAGAAGAACCAATCGCAGTCCCTGAAGAAAGGAATTATTCCGATTGTTCTTCTCTTCCGCCTCTCCAGGATGAAGAAGTCACAGACTTCCCTGAGAAAAACACACAAGACCCTTTAAGTTTCGACCTAAACATATCGGACGAACCAAACTTTTGGTCTATGCATCCGTTCTCTTTATCCGTGTTTGCGTCCAAAGAAGACAAAACTGCTATGATTGCACCCTCAATGGATGTCAGAAACCTGCAACTCTGCAGAGGTGTTGGTGACACCTCGCTTAGGTTCCCTACCCTAGGCGAAAATCTATTGTCTTCGGTGAAAAGAATTCTTGAGCAGATCAAGAAGTTCATTGTAGACCAGCCAGCCACAGAAGCCAAGCTCCAGTTTGCCCCACCATGGATAACCGACAAGGCCATCGAAGCATAGAAAAGAAACTACTCTGATGCCAAGGCATACAAGCCAGTCTCCATCAAAGGACTCCCGCGAAATGCAAATATTATCTCCTCCCACCACTTCTTCGTGACGAAGTTCGATGGGGAGAGTGGTAAGCTTAAGCTCAAGTGCTGACTGGAACCCCATAGGAATCGAGATTCCCAAAAAGATAACATTCGATCTGACTCCTCTACGGCTCAATTTACCTGCAGCAGACTTCTGCTTTCCCTTGCAACTTTACTACACCTCTACCTTGTAAACATTGATCTCTCTAGAGCGTATTTGCAATGAGGCGACCTCAAACGAGATATATACATGCGGCCTCCAAAGGGATGGGAACAGTTTGTAGACGAAGTATGGAAGCTACTCAAGTCTGCGAATGGCCTCGTAGAGTCCAGTCGTTCTTGGCAGCTTTGCATCGAGCGATGGCTATGCGAGTACGAATTTCTTACTGTCCCTGGTATGCCAGAGATGTTTCTATTGTCGAACAACCACGGGCATATTTCTCTACACCTGGCCAAATTGGTGGACGATCTTCTCCTTGCCGGATAAAAGAGTGAGATTAAAACATTCTCCGAGGCTCTCTCAGCTCACTTCAAGGTCGGCAAAGCCATCTTCAAGAACGAGATTATCTTTAGCCGCCTTTGGATTCGGCATATTAAGACTTCTCGATTGAGATCTACATGGCAGAGTTTATGTAAAAGCTCGCTCCCATTCCAATCTCGAGGGATCGGAGGAAACAGTCAGAGGATCCATGCACCCAAGAAGATGTCCGAGATACCCAGTCTCTTGCTGGAAAACTCAACTACTTCGGCCATGGTGTGCTGCTTCAAGCCGCGTACCCTTCTAGTTTCATGCAGCAGCTGGTCGCAGAGATGGGCATGAAGCATCTTTTGAAGGAAAACTAGATCCTCAACCTCGTCCTAAAGCTCCGTCCCGGTCCTTGAGTACATGGCTCCGAGATCTGCGATCGTATAAGATAACATGAACGTTTGCCACATAGTGACGATCTCTGAAGCCAGCACTGGAAATCATCCTACGATCAAACAGGCTATATTAGTGGCATCCCCTTCTCCAAAGGTGAAAACGTTTCATATCACATCGTCGACTGGCATAGCTTGAAGAAAAGACGCATATCTTTTAGTTCAATTGGTGCCGAAATTCTTGCGGCAACAGAAGCCGCAGACAGATCCATACTAATTAAGAAATGCATTGAAGTTCTTGCATCGGGTTTTCGTTCGCTCGCCCTTTACGTGGACGCATTTGGTTTATACTCAACAATTACCACCCTTCACGAATGCCGAGACTACTGATTGCGCCCCACGCTGTCGCGCCTCCGTGACTCCTTTAAAACTGGAGACATATCCTCGATGCGTTGGAGAACAGGAAGTCTGCACTAAGCCAACGTGTTGACAAAGGGCAATCATCATTCATTTACTCAATCGAACCAAGATATATTTCAAGCCATACTAAGCAAATTTATCATATCTACTATGGGCCACCATCTTAAGGCATGGAACCCTAAGGGTTAGGATCTACTATAGAAAAGATTTCAAACTCTGTTTGAAGAACCTTCTTGGTGACGATGTATCTTCCCGCGGCGAGCCCGTTTCCCATTCTTCCTCCCTGGGAGCAAACGCAATACGCGACAGTCTACAATATGACTGGAAGAACGGTCTGATCCAACACAGGACTCGAGAGCAACCTGCATGAGATCCATGTGACACTTGTCCACTGGATCAATAATCATGTTGCGCTCCCCATCTATGCAAATCGCAGGCAGGTCCCCGTCAATGGCCTGAAGACTGACAAGGAAGACGTTTCCACTATCGCGGAAGTTCCACAAATCTAATTTTTCTTCTCGGTGTTCATTCCCATCACGAAGGTAATGGAGGATAATGACACGCGTCTTTTCCCGAACAAATCTCTGCATATCCTTGAGATCACGAAACTTCCCTCGGACCTCCCCTCGCCCCTTCCGGTTCCAATAGTCAAGCTCAAGAATATCACTAAACCCAAGACCTGCAACGGCGTTCAAGTACATCTCATTATCTTCTGCGTTTTTCGTAACACGATCGACGAGATACGCCCAACACTGAGCAGCCTTCTCGGACCTAATGGGGAGAGCTAATGCAATACTTAGAGAAGCTTTAAGGCACAGAAACGTCTCGTCGCGAAACTGCACGGACGTATGAAGGAGATGGAAACATCGGACGCCCGACGACGGCATCTGCGCTTCGGGTTGAAACACGGTGGGCCTTTGACCTGGCTTTGCGTTGCAAGTAGCCTAAATGCTCTTGGTCGCTTCATAACGGTCCTTAACTCCCAAATAGATGGTTTCTTCTGCGCCTTCCTCATTATACGTCACCCTACTTCTCGACGCACCGCCTCCAACTGCCTGACTGTACTCGATTCGGAAAGTATGGATATCGATGCGGCACACTACGTTAGTGACATGCTCCAGAGCATAGATTTGGTCCTTAATTTTACCACGACCTCCTCCCAAATACCATAACTTCTCGATCATCCAATCGTTGTACTCAATTCTGATATCGGGATCGTCGTCGTCGTCCAAAGCCTCTGTAAGGTCCAATCGGAACATCATCAACCCTCCAAACTGCGTGCCACGAAACGGCCGGATAAAATGAGTATCCTGCGCCCGAGAAGAATAATCGCTTCGTTTTCGCTAAATCGCACGAGATTGTTTCTGCCTTCCAATGTGATTGCGTAGATTTTCCTCAGGCCACGCTGCAGTTTCGAACAGAGAACCTTGACAATATTCTTGTTAAGGTATTGGTCAAGATATGTCTCGCTTGTGATTTTTGCCGCTCTGCCTGCAAGCTGGCGCGGTGGGGGTTTTCGGCCAACAGATTTGCGACCCGTATGCTTAGTTCGAGCCATCGATGGATTCACCTGAGCGAAAGTCGTCCACACTTTTCGAAGAGAGGTGACACGTCCAGTTCCGAGTCAAGAATTCACACTTTCAGATCGAAGCAGTGACGTTGCAAATAAAGCGTTTTCGGCGCGTGTGCGGTTTTCGAACGGAAAAATGGGGGTAATCGCAAAACGCTGAAGATAGGCATGGGGGGTTATTTGAGATACCTGGCCCGTGAGGAAGATGCGCCAAAAAATATTGCGCTTAGGGTCAGAAAGGAGTTCTTGAGAATTTGGCCGCACTTCAAAAAATAAAAACTTTTTTTATGGCGCCAAGGCGGGGGTTGTGCAATACACGATTGCCATCTGGCCCAATGCCGCCGGTGCTACATACTGAACTTCACCCTTCTTCTACCTCGAGACACTGAGGAGAGAGGAGCAAGGGAAGACAAATTGTGCCTGTTCCATCTTCGTCGGTTCCACCGCGCGTTACAAGTGCATGCTACACATTAGACTGACAGCCCTCTCGCTCTGCATACGATTGCTTCCCATACTATGGAATGTTCTGGAAGAATGGATATATATTTTCTTGTGTATTACAGAAGGCATGCAGTGCTTTGTTGGAACAAGATCGTGCATGGAGGCGGATTACATTTAATATGTGCTAGCACGTTGAGTTTGTGCTCAAGTCATTGTAATGGTGTATTGTGCACTGTTGTACCTTGCTGTAGTATGTGGAAGTGAGTTTGGGTTAGGCTTTAATGTCATTGTGGAATATGATTCGTGGTATTGAATATCCTCGGCTTGTAATCTAGGGTTTACAGGAGCTTAAGGTTGGATGGCTATCAGAGTGAAGTAGTATATAAGTCGAAGATCTACAACCTCCAAGTAAATTCTAGCCAGAGCTGGCGCCCTTCCCTTACAACCCTCAACCTTTTCATCTACCTACATCAGGTTATGGGCCTAGCCCCGCTGACATCTGCCGTCAAATTCCGTTTGTCCCCACTCTCCCGCACCGTTGTATACCCGCTCTGTCGTATCGTTTTCGTTGTTTCGTTTCGATTTCGCTTCATTTCGCCGTCGCCGAGTTGGGTGTCTTGATTGCTGTACTTAATCGGTGTTGATATCTGTGTTATGTTTTTGGTTGGCGTTCTTTCCGAAAAGCGTCTTGGCGGTCGTGGTTCGACGTGTTTTATGGTTTATTTTTTGCTTTGGGACTTTGTTTTGGCCGTCGTTGTCGATTTCATTCTGCTTCGCGTTCTGTTCTTGTTAGAGTCGCCCCTTTTTTGTTTCGTCTTTGGAACCCCGTGTGGTTTTCGTGTTAGTTCTTCGGGGTGCGACTCTTGTTTCGCTGAAGTCTGAGCCTTCTGTTTTGGGCTCAGAAATCGTTTGTGTTTGGTCATCATCTTTATCCAGTGCGACGGGGAGGTTAGCCTGGTGGCTTGAACAAAAGCAGGTGTTCCCTCAAGCGGGCTCCCCGATGGCTCTTTTTAGAGTGGATAACAGTGACGATCGGTAAGAGCTGGTGAGAACCCCGGGTGCATCTGTGGACGGGGTGCCGTTGCGTACTGCATCCGGTAGGGTTGTTGAATTTGTTTATGAGCCTGGCATTTTTAGTGGGCGATTGGACTGTCGGAACAGGTACTATAAAGAGCTTTTGATCCGTGCTAAACGGGGAGGCTACGTTCTGCAGGCTGAACTCCTTTTCAGGATCAAGCCACGTGCAATCTGCATTGGTTGCGCGTCAGGAACGTACTTTGGGTGTTGAAGTAGCTTCGCTTTCAAGGTTGCACAAGTTCTTGCAAGAGGTCAGGGAGGGTTAAAATGGTGGAGGCATATCCTTGGTCACAAGCCATTTAATGGACGCCTCGTAGGGAGCAACGCGCCTTCTTCCTTTAGCGTGAGAGAAGGTAGACTGCAGAAACCTTCATCTACCCAAAAAAGCTTTGGAAGCCAGGGGTCCAACTCCCTTGGGCAGCGGTTATAGGAAGCCGTGCCATTGCGCCGACTGACTCTTTTCAGGTCAATCTTTGAATTTTTTTATTGTTGTTCTATTTAGTTTTGCCGTTGTCGTGTTTTGTGTTTACTCCGTGAGATCCACACCCCATTCAAGCGAATGTCGCTATGGACTCGTTCAGTGGCGTGGAGATGGAAAAGCTTGGTGAGGGCAACTTCCATGTTTGGAAGCAGAAAATAGAGCTGTTACTTGCGCCCAAAGACCTTGACGAACATCTGAGCTCAACGAGACCCACCGACGGAGAGGAGCTTTCAACGTGGAGGAAGTACGATGAAAACGCTAGAGCTATCATCTGACTGAGCCTCAATGACGATCATTTGGATCACGTCATTGAAAGCAAAAGTGTCGCATATATATATGTAGAGGGCGATTTGCGATGTGTTTCAGAGCAATTCTTTACTGAACAGAATCAACTCCAGACGTTCTTTCTAAAACTCCAGGATGCGTGACGAGTAGAAAAAGCTACAGTTTATCAATAGTGTTCGACATTTTGCGTCAGACATGAAAAGCATGGACGTCATCATTGAGGAGGAAGAAATTGTCATAGCTATTCTGTTTGGGCTGCCTGAACGCTTTGAGCACCTGATTGTCGCAATCGATACTACCATATGTGACCGTCCACTCACTCTCGAATTCGCCAAGAGTCGTTTTCTGCAAGAACAGCAGCTCATAATGGATCGCACGAAAGACGAATCTGTAAATGACGCCACCTTAGTAGGCAGAAACCTGCGATGGAAGTCGATTGCGTGTTTGTTGTGGCAAAAAGGGTCATATCCGGAGAAACTGCGTCAAGAAGCAATGCGATGAGGCCAAAAAGGATCCAGAATCGTCTGCTAACACAAGTTTTCACTCCGCACTCTGCGACCAGGGCGGCGAAGATGATGATGATTCCTATCTAGTTTGTCTCATTGCGACCATTTTGCACAAGGCCACCAATAGCCAGTGGATCGTGGACTCTGGCGCAATTGCACACATTACTCATTACAAATCAATGCTTCAGTCCTATGAAAACACAGAATGTCTTCCGGTGTTAGTATTGGCATTGATTGCAAACTTGAGTCTTGTGGACAAGGCTGTGTTGAGCTAGACCTCGCAGTTGATGGTTCGAAGCGCATGTCCAGACTCAACCCAGTTGTGCACGTACCTGGTTTAAGGTACCACCTGTTGTCAGTTTCAGCATTTTGGGACATGGGAGCGCATGTTGTGTTTAACAGGCTTCATGTGAATGAATACAAGGGCTCCGAATTCATTGCTCATGGCAGTCGCATCAAAGGTTTGTACCACCTTCGCACTACTTCTGATCAGCTCACACATCGAGGTATCGCACTGCCGTCCGACTTATCTCTGTTGCATGCTAGAATGGCTCATGTGAATGAAGATTGTATCATGAAAATGGCTCGCAACAGTTTTGTATCTGGTCTTAATGTGAACTTGAAGCAGAATATGTATTTGTGCGATTGGTGTGTAGTAGACCAAATCACGCGCGCTCCTACTCTCAAGCAAGGAGGCAACGCGCAACAAAGCTCTTCGAAGTGGTTTACTCGGACGTTTCTGGTTCAATGGAGCTAGCTTACTTCGGAGGCTCGGGTTATTTTGTCACATTCATAGATGAGTACAGTAGGTACTGCTACGTTTACATGCTCAAGACCAAAGATGAGGTGTTTCGGATGTTTATTCAGAGGCTCAAGTTCGTGCAGAACGAAACAGGAACAGAAGTGAAAACCGTCACCGCAGGTGAGAATGTGCTACTTGCATTACACATAGACAAAGATGGTGAATATTTTTCTCGAAAGTTTTCTGCAGAATTAGAACATCTCGGTGTTGAACATCAGCGAACTGTGCCGTACAACCCACACCAGAACATGCTCGCCGAAAGGTTCAACCGCACACTCATGGACATGGCCCTCTCGAGTCACTTGCAAAGCATTGCCGAGCGATGTAACACCATTTGAGCTCTGGAGTGGACGCAAGCCTGATCTCAGCAATCTGCCAGTCTTTAGAAGCAAGTGATGGTATAAGGTGGTGCACCACAAGCTGAAGAAATTAGAGAAGCGCGCCAAGGAATCTGTCTTTATCGGAAACACTGCCGAGTGGCACGGATATAAGCTGTAGGATATGAATAAGAAGGAAAAAATAGTGTCACGGGATGTATAGTTTACTGAGCTGAACTGCACGGATGACCCGTTAAACAGTTTTGACAACTCTAACAATGTCGATGTTAAAGTTTCGGGTGAATCTGAGTCAAATGAACTCGAAAACTCTTCCACAGTTATTGATCCGGCACAAGAGGATCCCTGCACACCAACAACAGCATGTGATGGACCACTCGATCTTGAGACAGCCAAATCCCCAGTGGTAGAACACGTTGCTTCACCTGAACAAGAGACACAGTAATTGCGACGTTACACGCGCGAACGGAGTAAACAAACGTCTTGGTGGCGAGGAACCGCTCTGCTCACTGCCAGTGACGACATTCCCCCGTCATGTCGTGATGCAATGTCACGTGCCGATTCAAAGGCATGGACAAAAGCATTCAAAGGTCTTCTCTGAATCATCATATTCATTAATGAAACACCCTATTCATGGCGCTTTGTTTTTTGCTACAACTATTTATCATTTAACATTATTATCACGGTAGGAGTCTATCGGCCCAGGATATTATCTTGAATATTTATATTGAGGAGTCCAAATTACAGTTGACATCAGCATATCTGACGAATTCGTCAAAAAATCGGAACGAGATATACTTGAAACAACACTTAATCAACCCGTGTATAATAATTCGTTTTCTTTATCTAATATTTTATTATAATGGTACAGTTTATCATTATAAAGTAGTATTAAAATAAAGATCTAGTTGATTGATGATTGAGTTGATTCATGATCACAGCAAAACATATTACACAACACTGACAAATCGGACGAATATGTGGACTGGAGATCTACCAAATACCTTTTATTTACATCTACCGAACATCTTAAGGACGTCTATAGGACATCTCAGAAGTCGGACCGACAGTCATGCTACATGCTATATAGTTTAGATGTCCGGAACTAAAATCTTACGGGGTTCTCAAGGATATCAATGTGCTTCACGAAGCCCAAACTTGATCAACTATTTGTGTACAAAATATGGCCCAGAAAAAGTACTGCATGTGGGTCATCTACTTGTCCCAAATGCGAACATTAAGAGATGCTCCATATATGAACTTATAAAAGTGAACCAGATGCAATGAAAATGTGTCTCAAAAAAGTGTTAAATTTGATCACGTTCTGATTCACAGTTGCCGAAAACTAGGCCACCTCGTTTATTTTTTCTGTTGGAAATATGTTCAGAATCAGGTCTACCAGGTACCAAACAATTTTGTTGGACTCGCGACGAGATTAAAGCCACATTTAGCTCTCAATTTCTCCAGCAAAAGACCCAATAAGTCAGCTTATAGCCCAGAACAAGTTCGAATTAACACCGTAAGAGTTCTAAACTATTCATATATAGGTAGGTCTGTCCATATGTCGATCAGAACACTACCGCGCCTTGTGGCAAGCCAATATCGACGTCGCATGTAAAATGTAACGATGAATTTGCTTTATGGTTAGAAGATCCGCATCAGAGCAGTCAAATAATGAGAATTTCTGCGATTGTTAAAAGAGCTTCGGTGGGCTTAAATCCGTTAGAATTCAGAGCATAAGAACTGGCACATACTTTCATAAATTCAGAACCACTTTGAACGTGCAAGAGAGATATCAAGTCTTCAAGGGGGTTTAGGAAGTGTGGGTACACTTGGCAGTGAGTGATATGCAGTTTAGTTTAAACATTAGTCGTGTAGAGAGTTGGCCACACTTGAGAAAAGAATATATTGATCTGTCCATTGCTGCTTTAGTAGAAGGATGAACGACATCGATATGGTTGCGGCGCCCTAAGATCTTGAGGGGGAGGAATGGTAGTGTGGTGGCAGACTGTGAAAGAGGAGAAGCATTAGAACGTTAGGACTCTGTCGCAGACTGGAATTACGAACTGGTGGACTTGAGAGAATTCGGAATGTTACTTTCTGCTTTCCAGAACATTTGACTGGATCAATAATCTTAAACCTAAAAGACACCGACATGAGTTCTGATCACGCAGAGTCGGATCTGCGAAAAAGTCAAAAACATTGGAGAGGAATGGGCCTAATGGACATTACGGTGAATCATGCTGTTTCAAGTAGGTAAACTTACATGGTAGAGTTTTGAATTTTGCATTCTTTTCTTCGGAGATCAAGTTGGGCTGTGAAAAGTTCATAGCGGTGTATCAGTTTCAAACGGTGGCCCTCTGCAACGAGATATCGAAGGAAACGGAAGAAGTATATGTTTTGGGGAGTACTAGGCGCGCATGAGAGATTTTGCAATGTGAATTATATAAAGAGTGAGTCATAGGAAAACTTCGAAACCATACCAAGATCCAAAGAAATAGAACGACCGAAAACAAAGTGGTATGTCGCGCCATACGCAGGTTTAAAATAAACCTCTGGCATTGCGCACAGTAAGTTAAATTATTATCTAGTAACCTACCCACACAAAAACAAACACAAACAGAGAAGATGAACTACCTGAAAAAAAAGTATGCAAAAGGATTCTAACCGCTTAAGAGGCATATGAATCAAATTAATTCACATAAGTCGGCCCCGAAGGGAAGGGGCAGCAGAAGAATTTTTGATGCGAGAATGGACGAGCTTGATGTCTGTGTAACAGATGCTCTTACGGTTGACGTTGCGGTTTCTGTTCTCGTAGTGCCTTGATTTCAGGCTACGTGGCTGATGACAGGTACAACCATGGTTTTCGTCTGCGGCTTCCAAGTGAGAATTGCTCGAGCCTGTGTTACCGTTTTGGTCATCCGAGTCTTCTAGATATGCTTCGAGTGTCCACGCTATGCAGAATTGTTTCGATGAGGAAACCTGTCCAAAATTCCTACGTCTGACTCAGGTAAAAAGAATTGACGGATAGCATCGGTTGAGTTCGTCCATTTGCCTTCGTAGGTGCACTTTTTCAAGCATGCGGGTCTTCCAAGATACGCTCGCTAACCCTTCCAGACGAACATTTGTCACGAATTTTCTTCGTCTTTTCAGCCGTAGCATCTTTCGTGTCTCTTTGAATGTTTTTTTGATGAACTCCGTCATAACCCAGCCATTTTGTTCATGCGCAGTGCTTTGATTCGTTAAAGAGAAAGACGTCACTCAGCTTGAGAAGCTGAACGACGAATACGTACAACAGCGATCCTCATAATAGTTCCTTCTCCGAGCTCGGATAACTCATAAGGTTTCCTTGATGGACTTTAATAAAGTTTTCAATTTCTTTTCTGATGCTTACGCTGTTGGAAGATTTGATTAGAAGATGATAAGGGCCATAAAGAAGGATTTTCATCTTTCACAACCGTCACCAAATATAGCCAGAAATAAGCTGTGATGGAGAGTTCATGGAGGAAGCCGCATATATGTCTCTCTTCAGCAACCCTCGTCACATTTTTTATGCCGTAGTAGTACTCAAATGCACATTGTTCTGGTAGGACGCTATATGTAAAGGATTTCGGTTCGAGTTATTTTCATTTTGTTTTTCTGGGAACTGAGAAGAACATCGGTTACGTGTCATCATCGCAGAAAGACAAACCGTTTACCGAAGTGTAAACCTTGACAGTGTTCTCTGAGGGTTTTCAACAAGTCTGCACAACGCTGACCTAATTTTGTCTCCAAACTTCCACAATACAAACTCAGATTGTTGTTCATCCTCATGACCACTGTTTGTGGCCTCTCTAAGATTTATAGGTGTTCCTCGAATAAGTGCCCAACTAAAATGTTTACACGATATAGGCATCGGCGTTTTAGCTCTTTTCCTCCATAGACTAATTTTCCTCAAGCCTCAGCCACATATCATTGGCACATTGAGAGATGTTTCATATATCAGTTGCAAATGTCCCTGCCTTCAAAGAAAAATGGTCTCAAGACAGAAACCGATGAAGCATTTAGCAGTTGGCAAGTGCCTCGCCCTGGAATCACGTCTTTGCTGAATCCTACCATCTCAAAAGCTCATTTATGATGCTCCACAACCAGAACGTCTTGGGGAAGTTGTGAGATATAAAAGTAGTATCGATTCGAGAATCCTGTCAGATACCAAGAATCAAGGTTACATGGACCTAAACAAACTATCTACTTCATCTTCTACAGCATCTTTCGCGAGCGACCTTTCATGTGGGGAAACTAAACATGTAGGATACTGGAGTGAGGAAAGCAGAGTTTAGGGTAGCATAGTTTCCGGAAATTCAGATTTGGTCCGGCCCAGTTCGAGTTCTATCGGCAGGGAAAACAGGTCATGTATGTGTACATAGAGGCGTGCAAGTCGTTCGGGACTTGAATATCAGCAAGCTGGTTTTGATGCCCCTGTAAAGAAATACATTGGAGAAGCTACACCATACAAAGGCTTTCTTTCCTCAGAAAGATACGGAAAGGCTTTCTGCGACCAGAAATGCTGCATTCTTTTTGCGTGTCTCCTATAACTTGTGAAAACCAAATTAACTTCAAGAAAAAGACGCTGCAAAACTTCTCTCGATATCCAGCTAGAAATGAGATTGTGCTAATTTCAAACCTGTCAATGTACATGGCGATCTTTTTATAGGCCGATTTGAAAACTACAGGCAAACAAAGGCTTGGGTATGCTTCGATCTATACTCAGGACATAGTTCCCTCGATTTACCAGTCGCATGCGTAAGGTACAGGATCTCCTGTTGTACGGCGGGTGAAGGCATCTTAGTGCTCAGAAAGAACAACAATGTAACCGCCACAGTTGCGTGCCCAAAGAGCTTTCTGTTCTACCAGTTCAGATTGTTTTGTCTATTGTTGAGAACTGCCCGGTAAAACGGATATGTGCATATGAGATCCTCCAATCATATTTGAGTTACATCTTCTTTCTCCAATGACCACAAGGAAGTGTTTTGTTCCCAGATATGGACCTTTCATAAGCATCACCGTTTCCCTTGTTATTTAACGAATTTAAATAAGCAGAATCAAGAGTCCTAGAACTGTTACACTCCGCATTTTACCATTCTTCATTTTAATAACGGGCGAAAATCCGCTTCCTATATCGAAATGTCCGCTTCTTCGAATGGTCTTCGTAAAAGGGAACTTCTTTTTTTTCTAGCAAGAATGGTTTTGCAGCAGTTCTGCGCATATACTGCCTCCTCCAGGCGTTTGAAGAAACCGTTAAATCGAGAAGAATCTTCCAGATTCTATGATAATAGCAGGAAACAGAGAATCCAAGGGCAGCCATACACAGCCAACCAGGCGCAGGCAACCATTTCGTGAGGATGAAGTGCTCATCCCAGACTTGAAACGGAGCAGTTTGGTGCAAGGACCATACTTCTTCCAATTCCAAGGACGCTTCTGGCGAGTATGGATTCTTTGGAGAGCACCGAAATCTCCACAACAGAAACCGGGACTTCCCGTGGGATCCCGTTTATTCTTAACAGGGAGGGAGCGAAACATAGTGTACCGCTCGACCAGCTCTTCAGCGTCTACAAGGGAGGCGGAATACAGCTTTTGGGGTGGTCTGGTAGGATGTCGGTGTCAACTACTTGAGTGGCTTCGGCTCTTCAGCTGCGTAGACCCAATTTATATACAGGTGCGAAACAAATGGGTTTTCTCTCCTTGCCAACAATTTGTCCACCTCTGGGAAATTGCGCACTAGTCGGAAGTGGTTCGGTACCTGGTAGAAGAGAACGATTTTCCTAGTTCCAAGTATTTGTATCGATATCTTGATACAGGAGCGAAATGGTTAGCGCAGCTGACCGCAGCGCTTCGAAGTTGCAAGACCATTTGTATTATCCACCTCAAAGGTAAATGAAAACACCAACGACAGAGTTCGGATGGCGTACGTGTCCTTGAGCTTTAACGAAAAGGTGGTAGAGCTGGAAGACCCGTTGAGCGGAAAGCGGGCTAGAAGGACATTAATCGAAGATGATACTCGGTGTGGACTGGAAACGCAGACCTTTTTCGTAAAACGGAGTCAATCGCAGAAAAAGCCGATTATCTAATCGGCGTAGAAACACAGACATGGGGTCATCATTGTTCGAAAGCATCACGCAGGGCTCTTTAGCGGTGCCGGATGTGCTCGAAAAAGAAGACACGACAATCAATCCTAACTTGGCGAGAGCTGGACAAATGTTCGACACAATTAGCTGGATTCATTCAGGTCAAACGTTATGCCCCATTAAGAAGTGCTGGAAATAGTTCTTAGAAGTGGGTTTAGTTTTCAACACTGGAAAGCTCATAATCACTTCGCTATACCTTTGTCACAGAGTACTTGTTTCACTACTTTGTAGGGGATGTACACGTCTATTTCTGCTTGAAGCAGAAGTTCAAAGAATAATCCTAATGCGTCATATAAGAGATGCCTTATCAAAAGGCAAGTTCTGATTCATAGTTACCATCTAAGAATAGGTTTTGTTGAGCTTTTTCGAGATATATTGTTTATCAAGCTTCTTTCTTTTGTGAATTTTCTTTTCTTTTCTGCACATTGGGTCGGATTTAGTCAAAAGATTTGAAGGGTTTCGAGGTTGTACGTTTTTTCTTCTACTTCCTGCTTCCATAGATTGATTTCTTCGTATTAGATTTTTCAACTACGAGGACTTCGCCATCTACCTGGCATTTATTGACTAAAAAGGCATTTCATTTTCGCTTTGGGTTGAAATACGTTAAAAACTAAAACGGGACTTAAAAGTAATAATTGTCTCTAAGCCAGCAAAGAAATGATTAAGTTTGGGCTGCCAATGTCTTCTTTTTGCTGGCTTTGTGTTTGGACAGTCAATTCGGGGCAGAGACGGAAACTTCCATGCAAACCCATCAATACTTCGCATCTTTGATTTTTGTCCTTGCACTCGAATCTCAAATCAATCACAATCATCCAAAATGGCATTCTCGAGTCTTTTAATAGTCTTGCTTGTGTCATACGAGTGCCAAAGTCGCTGAAAGAGATGATGGAGCCATCGCCGCCAAGCGAACTGTGAAAGGGCTGGAACGGAACGAAGGCGAGATTTGTCCGCTTGCACATGGTACAGCTTTGGCGTTTATCTGAAGGAGCGATGACAACGGTTGAGCTCTGTGAGCCGCCGGGCCCTGAGGTATCTAACAGACGACACGTGGACGGGTCGACCTCAGGTGGACTCATGTAGATTATTAAATTATTTTAATTAGTGTAATAGTTTAGCATTACAGTGCCAGGGAGATCCCAGCGCCTCGCCAGCACTATGTACTTGGCTCGAGTGGCGCTTCTCCCTTAAAGCACGGTAAGTACCGTTAGGGTACTAATCAACCCCCTTTGGTATATTAGTTCCGCCCTTTGGTCTTCAAACCGTCGTTTTCGTAGCTCCAACCTGTAGGACTACGCAGTAAACGCCAGCCCATTGCACCGAGTACTCTGGGAGGGCCGCCGTCAACGATTCGAACCTTAGGATCTGCTCTAGCACACTACCACCCGTCGAGACCTGTACGCTATCCCAGCGGTCATTTCGTTACAGTTTACGAACGATACAGGTGGGGCTGCAACGAAGTCTGCTCCATTCTCAAGACTTATGTAATGTTCTTAGCTCAAGGGCAAAAAGTGTTCTGATACGAGAAAATTAGAAACCATGAAGCAAGAAGCATACAGCCGTTAAGATTTATTGCGATATATTCATCAGATATTCTGCTGCAATCCACATATTAAACTGGTCGTCTGTGATGCATATTCTTGACCAAAACCTGGACCGAAAGCTCGCCCATTGCAAATTGGAGGCATGAATGTGGTTGAGGCAAGGGGAACAAAAGCGATTACTTCTGCTGCTTCATCTTCTAATGACGTCAACATAGTTTGATGTTGGCTTGGTAAGATTTTGAAGGCGTGAGGATAATATTCTTTTGGGCAAGACGCCTGATATCATGTCTTAAATGGGGCAATGTTTGCTGCACAAACATCATGCGACCTTTAAGTTTGGGCCCCAGACGTAGGGCTGGCTTGATTGTCGACGTTTTGTAGTACAAGGAACTTTCGTGTACACGGAAATTCTATATGGATTGGACTGTTTTTATTCTGTCCAGTCCAACCGTCGTATTACCACGTCCTCGCAGTCGTTGTCGAAACCAAAAACAGCGATAAACTGTAACTTATCCAAGTACAGGGTAGAGAACCCTGCTGTTGGCTCACCAACAGCTCGGCACATGTTCTGAACCGACACATGGCGGTGGCCTCAGTCCTTCTAAATTCGATTGGAAAACTCCTCATCGTTGTCAAGAAACAATCAAAGGTCTTTCATCGATCTTCAGATTCATT
>JARGXX010000015.1:0-29349 GCA_030374765.1 Agarophyton chilense
CCAACGTCGTCTATCTGTCAAAAACAGGATTTACAAGGAGCTTCAATACACCCTCGAAGGATATCGGCATCTATCCCACCTCGAAAGTGAACCCAACCTCCCTAAAGTCTCCCGCTCATTCTTTACTCGAAGAGCTTTGCAACACTCTTGGAAGCGGACAGTTGACTGAACACAAACTATAGACGGCCCCTCGGTTGCTCCTGGACGATGCAATCGTGAAGGAAAAGAAGTACTCTCGAGACAGTAAAGCGTATAGATTTGTTTCAGTTCGTTCTCTTCCCCGAGACACTAACCTCATCTCGTCTCACCATTTCTTCGTAATCAAGCATGACGGCGAAAGCCGCACGCTCAAACTGAAATGCCGTCTTGTACCGAATGGTAACATGTATAAGGAGAAAGAGTCCCTTCGATCAGACTCAGCCACCGCACAGTTCCCCACGGTTCGGCTTCTCCTCTCCATGGCCGTATTGCTCCACTTTCGCATTGCGGCCATTGATATAATGTCAGCGTACCTCCAAGCCGGTGCAATCAAACGCGACATATATATGAGACCGCCGCGTAGCTGGACGGACTCGTTCGACGAGGTCTGAAAGATCTTGGTTCCAGCGTGCGGTCTCGTCGATTCTGGGGGATTATGGAAGCTCTGCGTTGAGCAGTGGTTCCTCAATCATGGATTCGTCACCGTACCCGAGCTTTCCCAGCTCTTCCTACCATGGAAAAACGAAAGACTCGTACTTATCATTCCAAAGGTTGTCGACGACGTGCTATTTGCCGGTTTAAAGGAAGAACTAGATGCTTTCTATAGTTATATATTCGCTGCATTTGACGTTGATCGATTCTCTTGCGCGACCGATATCGTCTTCAACCGCCTGGTTATATCTCAACATCCGGACTACTCAATAACGGTATCCATGAAGGAATTCATGGGCCAAGTGCATCCAATCGATATGCCCCCGGCTCGTAGGAAGCAGGACAACGCTCTCTGCACAGACACTGAACTCCACACTTTTCAGAGTCAGACGGGGAAACTCAACTTTATGGGACATGGAGTGCTACCGCAGGCCTTGCTTGTCGCTAGCAAACTTCAACAGCAAGTGTCTCGTTTGATAGTCAGCAGCCTTCGGTTGTTGAAAAGCGCCTTGCGACACCTGGAGAGTCTTAACCCTTTTCTACCCTACCAGGCTCCGTCCGTCCACATCGCGAAGACGTCTCTTATCGAATTGATAAGTTTCAGTGATGCAGCGACCGGTACCACCTCTTATGGACAGTCTGGGTTACTCTCTGGCCTGCTACTTCGTGATCAGAAGGCGATCATATTTCATGTGATAGATTGGCACTCGTCGGAACAAACACGTGTTTTCTTTTCTTCTGCTTGAGCAGAGATACTAGCAGCTGCTCTGGCTGCAGATCATGCAATTCATTTGTCGCAGACTATCCCATAATTTCTTCATGAACATGCCTCAATCAAACCACCGTATCTTACCCTACTTGTGGACTCCTTTGGGCTCTATTCTACAATCTCTACTCTACATGAGCAGAGAGACTACAGATTTAGGGCACCTGTTTGTCGATTGCGCGACTCGTTTGAATCCCACGAGCTGCAATCCTTCTTGTGGTTTCCCGGCTCGTCAAACATCGCCGATGGTTTACCAAAAATAAATCCCCATGGCTTCAAGACTCTCAACTCAACTCTATAATGGCGACTGGTATCCTACCTGATAAGCTACTCTTTCAGATGAGGACCGCTTCAAGTCGTCGGCTTATGCAATAATTTCAGCGACTCTATTCTAAGGTTGTCGGAAATGCGCCGTTTTTCAAAAAATCGATTGACGTTTTTAATGCTTAGGACACGAGATCGCCCCCCGCTGCGCGGTTCTCGCGATTTTGGAACGTTATATCACCGTTGCGAAGGTGGAGAGCTACAGTAGAACTGGACATCCCTGTCCCTACAATCAATTAGGCACTCATGTAGAGCAACTCGTGCGCGTTTAACCGGTCTGGGAACCATTTATATGGTATATGATGTATCAGGGACCACGTCGCCTCATTTACGATAAGTATTAGTTTTTAGTATTTTAGACATCTTATTAGGTATGTTAGTTTAAGACTCTACAGTAGCACCGTAGTAGACGGATGAACGTGCAAGGCTGGAGTTATACACATGATACGTGTATGGACTAAGGTTGGTTTGAACTACTATAGTCTAGACGTCTAGTTTACTGTCTAGAAAAGACTTAAGCGATGGCTTCCCCGCCATCGCTACCACCAATTAATTGGTCAGCGAGAGCTTGGCTCTAGATTATGTCGCCTACGCGAGTTTCCGTCTCTTAACGGGAGGAACCGCGACCGGTTTGGCTAATCTATCCCCTCGGGAAGCTCAGGCATCACTGTACCGTTGTTATTGGTTTATTTCTTTCTTTTGTTGATTTTTCAGTGTTTAGGACAGTACAACGCCCCCGTAAAGGGTTGTTTTCCCCCGTCGTTATTTCGCTTATCCAGTGTGGATACCCCTTTTATAGGTCGGTACGCTTGGTCGTGCGTCCTGTTTTGCCCAACATTCTCGCTCTACATTTCTCTTTTGTCTACGAAATATCCTTGTCCTTGGATCCCGCTTTGATTCTTCCCCGTTTTCCTGGATTCATCACCTTCGTATGTATTGCCTGAACCAACGTGGTCTTACACTCACACATGGGTGGCCCGAAAGCTCGTTCGCTGAGTTACCCCTTCTTCGCGAGACCGGGACTCAAACACCCGAGAGGTATTTCCCCATATGATATTGCTCTACACCTCAATACACCTTTCGTGGGTCAGCCTTTGTAACGGTCGTTTGCCACCAACGCTAATTTCGCGTCCGCTTCAAGTCTCTGAACGGTCTCATTTCGTCGAGCTTACTCCGGGAATCAAACTTGTAAATCTTGCGTCGTATTGGAAAACATCCCCGCTACTCCGCTCAGTTTTTTCATTTCTGTTATCACATCTACCCTATGGCACAGACTTTGAACTCATATTGAGCAGCGAACAGGCACATTAAAGTTCTCCATTGCAAACAGAATACAATTTCAGGGACTGCTGATCTTGTAGTAAACAAAGTACATAAAAGCAGTTACACACAGCTTTGCTACTGTTTTTGAGCATCAAACATGCACAATCTGGTTGGTTATTTTCGAAAAACCCTATATCGGGCCCAAACCGAAGTTATATTAATGTAGTAAAACCACGGGCGAAGTCCATAGTTTCAGTTATGTAGCACAATCAGTGAGCATAGCCCACAGTATTGCATTGAAAAAAAGCGTCATAGCACAGCCCTAGAACTCATGTTGAGAATCTAAAAGGCACAACTACGTTCAAGTTACAATCGAAATACAGTTTCAAGCACTTCTGAAGGTGTAGTCGACAAGATCCGTAAGAGCACTAAAACACAGAACTGTTACTCTTCTTTTGAATCAAAGAGGCCCAGCGTGGTCTTCTGCTCTCCAAGGAATACGATATTAGGTCCAGCCCGAAGATGTATTCATGTATTATATCCTTGAACTCAGGTCACAGTTTTAGTTATTTATCACATTCAGTGACCACAGCTAACTTTATTGCATTGCACAAGAGCACCAAAACACAGCCCTTGATATTTTTTTGAAAAATGAACAGGAACAGCCTATTTTGCTAGATAGCTCCACGAAATTTTGCTCTGCAAAATAATTATACACAGAATAGATCATAACTGCAAAAAAGATATGCTTGCTTGGGTACAGGTAAAAGTTTTGTATTAAAAATCAAAAAAATGCCAAGACTTGTTTTAGAATCTGAACCTACGGTTCTACCCATCAAAAATAAATGTCTTTTTGTTTTTGTGTGAGATCTACATTCAAAGATTATGCTCTAAATCAAAAGATTATGATTACCAAGAACGTGAAAGAGTCAACGTTTATAAAAAAATGCCAGTTTTATTCAGAATATGAGGAACATTTGAGTTCGATTAGCAGTTCAGCCGTTGATCTGGACGGCTGCGTGACGAAAGATTGTAAGATGTTCGATCTGTACCGCTGCGTGACGGAAGATTGTAGGTCGCTTTCACCCTTACGTCACGCAGCTTACCTTACAAAGGTACAGATGGGGCATCAATACGTGTATAGTATTATTCTGGTACGTATGTTTGCAGCTTACGTAAGTTTTTCAACTTTTTTACTACCTTATTTTGGGGAGATTTGGTGAGGCGTTACTACCTCACCAAGCCATGGTGAGCGCGTACTGCCGTTGGGTTAGTTGTATCCAAAATCGGTGTGAAATCACTCTGCGACTCATCTCACGGGACCAACCTATCACGCAGTGCGACCACCCCACTCTATTTTTTAGCGCCGTGTCTCGAGCTGTCCAGGTCTAAAGATAGACATAGTTTGTCTGGCTTCTGTAGTAGATATTCCATTTAAATTATATGAAAAGCGGTTAGTGTTAACAATTACATCAAGCTTTGACGGATTATAAAGGACTAGAAACAGATTGTTTTCGTCCTTCTACTCCGAACAGTCAACAAGAAAACACACGTTCTCTTTCAAGTTTAACTTTTTCATTGTTCGTTCTGCTCATTTCGTTGCCTCCATTCTTTTGTGGGAGATTGTGCAATTCGGAGGGTGTCTGCTTGCAGGATTAGACCACCCTGGGGGTGACAGGTGCAAACAACGCCAAAACCTAAACCTTAACCCCTAAACAACCCCTACAGACAGTGTCACCTCCGGGGTAGTCCACATCCGCAAGGGGTTACCCCCTGAATCGTCTCATTTAGCCTTCCTATATTTACGCATGTACGTCTAGCGCCCTCACTCTACCCCTCCGACATCAACACGTATACTGCGATTCTTCATTTACTCTGTGCACTCCGCCACCGCGATTATACGTCTACCACATCGACACGTGTACCAGCGTTTCTCCCTCTACTCCGCGCACTCCGCGACGTGTTCCAACCTGGCCTTCTGCCTTGCTGCGCCGCTTGGCGTGCACACACAATTTTAGCTCATGAAGGCGTTGCTCGCTTTGCACCTTATCAAGCTTCGCCTGTAAGATTTGCGTAGTTCACGAGCTTTTCACCGTTGAGCAAGGAGCGACGGCAGGAACGGCAGCGGGAAACAACCAAGAGAGACCCTGAAGATGACCGTCGGCACGCTCTAGACATGTCAGGTGGCAATCCACGCAAAATGCAGGGGAACGCTCTTCAAAACGTTCTCGTTTTCGATCTGTACTCGCCGCCGTAATTCGATGCCTCGTAGTTGACTCAAGCTCTCCAGATCGAGAGTTTCCCCAAACTGTAACACACAACGGTGAGACCTTATTCTTGAGACGTTTACATCCGAGAAGGTATTTGAGTGCGTTGCTGCAAGCCTTTTTCGTATTCACAATAACCAATGGATTCAGTGTGTATCTGTCAGAAAGAGATGGGCATGGCTTCTCGCTATGAAGGCCGCGCCGTTTTCGTCACGCCAAGCAAAGAAATCTCGAATTGTGTGCAACGAAAACAGGGAGACTACACTGAGCAGGTCGTTGAGAATATGCAAAGCACGCCGATGCATAGCGCTTAAGGTACTCAAGATGCCCAGGAGGTCCCGCGCGACTCGAGCACAGTTTCCATGCAAACAGGTGCTTGCCCCGATGATGCATCAGACACAAATTCAAACCAACCGTAACGCAAGGGCAGTGGTTAGCCCTGACTGACGACTATAGATGATTAACTAGGTCCTGTGCGAAATTGGGCTTCACTCATTGTGCTGTTACGTAGGAGTCTTTTTCTTTGCTCTTACTTGCTTTATCTCGCGAGCCGTGAGCGCTGAACTGGGTAATCTAGCAATCATGCGTACGAAACCACTGCGTTCCCCGATGAGTACATCTAATTGGCAGTTGCTTTCTGGCGACCTGCCGGATTGTCATTCTCGCATGACCCACATGAGTGACCCACATGAGACGCCCATCGCCGGTCCGTCCCGGCCAAATACGTGCGGAAGCATCTCATTCTGGTCTACCGCTCCTTCGCAATGCCATGCCTGAAGAACCTCATTGCTTGCACTCATTTACTGATGAATCAGGTCAACGCTCACCCCCTGAAAGTGTATCCTAGTAGCATTGAGCATATGGTGCACTGCGTGTTTTTCACAAGGGCGCTTCCTAGTCGTCCATTAGCATTGTTTTGTCCCTTCACCTCTCAGATGGGCTGTTCTACAAAGCCCCTCCTCTCCTTTCTGCCTGATTGTGCCTCGCTGTGAGCCCGGAACGTTGTGTTCAGTCTCCTCAATCACCTGCGTTCCAATTTCGCCGGTGCTCCGCGTCGGCACTCATTGATTATGAATGCTTTCAGTCTCGTATGGCACTTTCGCACAAACCGCAAACAACCCAATCATGCCTTGGTCGCTGCATCTGTACGGTTCTACCCATTCGGGGTTCCGCCGTCGTCTTAGCATTGGATCGACGCCGTGCCACCACGTATGTCTTGAAAGATCCAGCGAGGAGTCTCCTCTCATCTGATTGTGAGTTCCCGAGACTCGGAAAAGCACGGACTGCGAACATGCCCTTAATCAAATCAGTTATTTTGATCACAAACAATCCATTTTCTGCTTTAAAGCTTGCTTTGCGTCGGTTATACTTCGATAAGGGTGCCCACCACAAGTTGGCCATCGGTTCTTCGGCATCACCCTGGAACAGGGCGATTGAGTGGAAATATAAAAAGCAGCTCTCGGTGTTCCTTAAGGGCGAGAGAGAAGAGTTAAGTTCTTTCTGTCTTGGGAAACATATTCAACGCTGCGACCAGTGTTGTTACCCTCTCAGAGCGCGCACATGGGCAGATGCAAGTATTCTCGTGTTACATATTACAATGACAATCTGGTGGTGTAGTGCTCATTCGTCACCGGGAAGGTAAATGAGACTCGATAGTTCTCGTTTAAACGACGGAGACAGGTGCGAGGCCTAGACAGGGAGTTTTGATTTGGCAACATCCGTTGTAGACATTGTCGTTCCAGAAGCTGAACGAGAAGCATTTGTGATCAGGGAACAGTGTGGCATCTGTGTAAAGAATTGAAGGAGAGGGCTTGGTCTTAATAGTGTGGGAGGGCCGTGCTTGTTCTTCTTTTGCTATCTTAAGTTGGCGATATTGTTAGTGAAGATGCCATCTCAAGAAGCGGTAAAGCAACTGAACTGGACACCAGTGTCCATCATCCTCACGAACACGGTGATCGCATGTAGTTCGTTTGATTATTGTTTGTCCTTCAAGAGGGTTCTGCTCTCGCAGGGTTCTGCTCTCGCATTGTCCGCACCTTCTTCGCTGGTGAAGTTTTGCGCTCGAAATTCCGGAACAGCAGGAGAGCCATCTGACTAGGAGGCATGCTCATAAATGAGAGAGAGAACTTCGAAGGCTATAGCTCTCTTTATATCTGCACTTCTTGTACAGCAGGGTCTTCACCGCGGCGTGTGTTGATTTTCAACACTGCCCCAGGCCACACCATGATTCGCATCTTCCTGGCGTTAGTTTTCCATGCAAATCATTTACGTTGGATCACCTAGTATTTCTTACTAGTAACCAACGAATGCAGAGAAGGGGTGTGCTTTGTTACAGGTTGGGACGGCGTTACATTGTTCTTCATACGTGGCGCCCACAACAAAGAGTGTGCACGCCAGATTTCACAGCACTCGTACTACGGTTTCTGGACGAAAGCGAAAGCCCGTTCGTAAGCGCAAACGAAGAGTAGTCTTCTGAATCGGTTTGAAGATCCCTTCCATTCCGATCAATCCAAGCAAACAAAAACGTGCTTGGTTTCGGTAGAGCCCTGTCGAGTTATAAACAGCAAGAAAACGGACGCTAGAAAGATGCCGTCCACGCACATTAACCGAAGGGCGCCTTCTCGATCAACGCTTTGAGAAAAGCTGCAAGAGTCGACAACCAGAGCGATCGTCGAGATTAGTCCCAGGTGAAGCGCTGACCATCATTCGGTCCCGAATCGACCATTCGAAAGTATTATCGTTCGGCCGTCGCCGTTCAATAAGAACGGGCTCAGCGGACAGTTCAGCCCATGGCCAAAGCGCACTGCACCAAGGCGCGCTGTGCTCTGCAATACTTGCCATACTTGTTGCCCGCCTGTTCATGATCTCGCCATTCAGGCCGGTCCGAATGCCCAGGTACGACAACGCTTTTGACAGGGAATTTTGCTCTCGCAAAAACTGACCATGCGTTACAGTCTCTGGTCGTACGCTTTTGCCGCCTTTCACTTTTGCTAACTCTATTCTCTGTCCCCGATTTATGGTACGTTTCACTTGGTGTGCGGTGGCACGATCGTGCTGCGCTGAATGTCTTCTTGGCGGCATGTGAGGAAACTCTCTTCGCTTTGGACTGAAGAGAGTTCCATGCCTTTCGTGGTCGCAGGCGGCGCTATAATATCTTCTGGCGTTGAATTTGCGCTGGTATGCCTGTTTAACATAAATGTCGTCTGACTCCCATTGCTTGCGAACCTGGCCGCACAGGGTTATCAGGCTGTTCGGCGGAAGGAATCGTAATCTCCTGGTGACCATTCAGGACGATCTATGGGCTTTTTCCAGCAAAAGTACTTGGCACAGTCGCCCTTTCGGATGGCTCGTCTCTTTTTCCATCTTCTCACCTTTTTTTAGCTGAAGCTGTCCGGATGGCAACGAAAGCTCAGTTTCCATCACCTCACTCGCCGTTCTTCTGGTCACAGTGGAACAATTTATTCGCCCCTTTTCTCCAAACCGCCAACATCCTCTTCAGCTTTGTCCAGCTTTTCCGGACAAAAGAATTTTTCGCCGGAGCCGCTGGGGATCGTTCCGATTCGTTTTTAGGCTTCTGTACGTATGAGAGGCCTTTGTCTTTTGCAGTGATGTCCGCCTCCATACGAATTTCAACACATTCAGCTAAAGGTTTCCTTGCTTGCGAACTCCCAAAATACTGGACTGCATGGGGTGATACCAGTGCTGGGGTTATCTCATCACAATTATCCGACGGAAAGGCGTTCTGATCGTTTTCTTTCGAAAGCAAGGGAATCCTTTTGCGCGGCTCTTTATCTGCCTGGTGGCATTCCTTTCCCTTGCCGATAATTTTATCAGAGAGCTCTCCCAAGCCGTCCATCTTGTTTTCGGCATCTTCCGTGATCAAGTCCTCTGGGTTGTAACTCCATGTAGAGTCTCCTGTGATTGTCACCGACCAGTTTGTCCGCACTGGAAGCCTAGCGGGGAAAACTTCGCTAGATTGGTTTGTCATGACCCGATGACAATCACCTCTGCTGGTGTACCCAGGAATTCGGAAGAATCTTTTTCTCCCTTTGTCCATGAAAGGGTTGAGCCTTAATCTACCCTGTCTGGCTGGAGAAGGCAAAGTCGCAGTCGCCACGAGATTTACAAATTCAACACACCCTTTTCGACTGTCGATTTTAGCCAGGGCGTCGGGATCGGAAGTGGGATGAGAAACCATTTTTCGTAAAGGGAATGGGGAAAGACCGAAGATGTCACAAGGGTTGGAGAGCTATTCCACGCAGCTTGGAGGTCTTGAGAGAAGCCGGCGAATGTTCAGATTGAACACTACCTGGGGTATTTATACGGTTCCTGAGATGAGAATCATTCCGTCGTAACGTTTTAGTTGTGTTGAATGAATCCAGAGAGGAGTACCCTGGTTGACACGAAACAGCAATTCTTGTGGACTCTCTTGTATGAAGTAGGATCTCTGTTACCGAATAGGAAATGTCCCATTTACAGTTTCTCGTCTCCTTGGTTGAAACAGACAATTCTGATATTTGGAACGCTTTTCACATGTGCAGTTTGAGTCAAACGGCTCGATGTGCGTACCGCGGAGGGTGGTAAGTCTTCGTTTGCAAAGTCTCTTCTGATTGGGAGCCGAAACTATGTCGAATGAAGATCCCCGGTAGTTATTCCCGTTTTAGAAGCAACATTTATGAACATGTCCATGGAAATCCCCGAATTGGGAATACATGCTGACGCTGAGACGTTCTCGGACAACACCACGTATCTGCATTAGCTCGTCGTCCCAACGGGGCAAAGAGTTTTGAAAACGAGAAGCATTACGATAGCAGTAGCAAAGAGTCGATATCTAAACCAATCTGTCTCAACGAGCAGTCAATTTCGACTCTGCAATATCGGTTTCCTCTCAAATATGGATGAAAGCAAACATCTTCGAAAATATTACGAGCGATAGAACAGTTTCGATCAGATTGCCTTCGTTCTTCGTTTTAACGTTTCAAAGAAATCTATCTCAAGATGCTCAGTTCTTTAAATCCTCAAAATGTCTTTTGGGCTGGCTTTTTACAATCTCACGGCTGTCTTTCTATGTGTATTTCGCCATGCTCACGGTAGCTTACCTCGTGCAAAAAATTGGTCGTAGAATGATCAAGACATGGAGTTGTTTGCGTCTGGAGATATCGAAAGCCATGGTCTTCATTATTCTCTACGGTTCGATGATATTGAACCACATGTTATCAGAAGTATCAAACACAGAGACTAAGAGTTTCACGTATTGCTTTTCGCTATCGGCAATGTCCACATCCGGATCGGCCAAAAACTCATCAATGCCAATCTTCTTCAAGAATAGGTCGTACAATTTTGTCATCGGCGTTGTCAAAATAGCGTCTGGAGATGGAATGCTCTCGGGGCTGTGAATCAACACGCAATCTTCCACCGTAAGAGTGTAGATTATGTTGGTATCTGGCAGGGATGAGGGATCCATTTCAGTCAGTTTTATAACTACGCTCACTTTAACATCCACTGCCTTGATGGGATCGAGATGAACACCGTAGTAGTTGAATAGCATAGATGGCTCCATGTTCCTTACAATGTCCTCCGAGATGGTAGTGAGTCCTTCTGATGGCTTGCCAAAGCGAAGCTCATGTGCACCCTGAAGGTAGCAACCACGCCACGCTCCTGACTCGGCTTGATATCCCATCTGCTCATACGTATCGGCGAGCAAATACTTTGCTTGAGTATTCCCCGGATTATTGAAAACAACATGCCTCAGTACTTCTGCAACCCATCGATAGTTCCCGGCTTCATAATCTGCGTAAGCCTTCTGCAAAATATCACCTTCAGTGCCCATGTACTCGACGTACTTTTCGGCGGCTTCCTCTTGAGGCAGTTTGTTCAAGTCAGAAGGGTTGCCACTGTACCAACCCATGTAGCGTTGGTACACTGCATGGCTGTTGTGGCTTAAAGTTCCATAATACCCACGAGTGCTCCACTCTAAGTTGAGAGCGTCTGGCAACTTTATCGTGTTCGCGATCTCTGTTCCTAGATAGCCCTTGTTCATAAGACGTACCGATTGATCATGAGTGTACTGATAGATTGCTCTCTGTTTTTTCAGATATGTCAAAATCTTTTCATTTCCCCACATGGGCCAGTGATGTGATTGAAACTTCACCTCAGCAGTCGCACCGTACTTATTTATGGTCTTCGTAAGATATTCCGACCACTTCAAGGCGTCCCGCACCTCTGCCCCACGAAGAGTAAGCAAATTGTGCATTGTGTTTGTCGTATTCTCGGCCATCCATAAGACCCTCCAGTCGGGAAACCAGGTGTTCATCTCGGTCGGAGCCTCAGTACCCGGGGTGAATTGGAATTCCATGTTGATTCCATCAACCGGATACAGCTCGTAGTCCGATGAGATAGTTTTGGTGGGCTTCAGAAGCCCCGTAGTACCGCTTGAGGTTGTCATGCCAAGCCCAGCACAAACCGATCCCGTTGGGGACTTGTCCAACAGGGACCCGTACATGTAAATGGCGCGACGGCTCATCGCGTTACCGGCAATAACATTCTCTGAAACAGCATGGTTTGTGAAGCCGCTAGAAGCAATGATTTCTACATTTCCCACGTCATCTGGACCAACGATACCCCAGATTCCACCAAAATGATCGATGTGACTGTGACTGTAGATTACAGCCTTAACCTCAGGTGCAACCTTCCCGTGTAAGGTGTACAAATTATCGTTGATGAATTGAAGAGCAGCAGCGGAGCATTCCTTAGAGATTAACGGATCCATGACAATCCATCCAGACAGTCCCTTGATAAAGGAAATATTACTTAGATCATAACCTCGAACCTGGTATATGTCATCGGTCACTTTGTATAAACCGTAGTACATACAAAGCTGAGACATTCGCCATAGGCTTGGATTGACCGAGTAGGGACTGTCCTTTCCGACAATGAATCCTTCGTAGGCAGTCATATTCCAGATCGGTGGAGCCCCATCGTCTCCAGGAATCACAAGACCCTTCGGTTTCGAGATGAGGCCAGTGCTAGCATTATCGAAATCGGTTTTATCTTCGAAATTGAGAGTTGTCTGAACCTTATTCCACTGTGCCTTCGTCGCTTCAGAGGCAGGTTTCTTGCTGCAGTCAAAAGATGGCAAAGTCAAAGTGCCGGCTTTCGTTGACACAGTTCCACTTTCAGCCTTTCTCTTGTCGACTGGGCGGGGCATGTTACAGTGATTGTCCGTCTAGAATGATATGGAGTGCGTCTGAGGAAGGAACTGAAGCTAGCAGTTGGAATTGAGGGATGCTCCGATGGAAACGAACGGCAATTCCCGGGGTTGGGGATCCAAAGACTTGACTTTTATAGAGAAAACTCACTGGCGATCTCCGTGAAAACGAGCGCAGACAGTGGTAACTTTCATGTTAAAACTTGACCTTTTGGTACTCCATGGCAAGATACTGTTTGTGTTGATCCCGAACAAAATGTTGAAGCAATCTTTCAAAAATCTCCCCAGACCGAAAAGTTTCAATGAGAAGCTTGCAGTGGGAACACTTTTTTTTCTTGTCTTGTTTTTCGTTGCCTCGTTGTAACAGTTCCTTTGGGTGACCACCTTCATCCTATCATCTATTCAGGCTCCGTGGCTTTCAGCTTGTCAAAGGCCCATAGATTGGTACTTCTAAGCACGAAAATTAGCCATGAGACCTCTCTAGGGTTTATGTTCTTACACAACAACTATCAGATACTCAGCAGTAGGCTTTAAGATGTTTTTTCTATCCTATTCTTAAGAAAGTTAAGCTTTTCCCCCAAGAACACTCTCCAAGGCATGAGTCTGACTATATCAGTAACACAGAAGATGATGGGTGGTCCAGTTAAAAGTATGGTCTGGCTCCATCAGTGGCACACAAGATGATGGGCGGCCGGATGAAAAGTGTACCCAGTCGCTTGTATCTCTGTTGTACTACACCACCTCACATCTTGTCGAGCAATGGCTTTCTGTTGCACATTTAGTATACGGAATGAACTGGCTGGACATCGGCGTGGCGCCCCACGTGGTTCATGTAATGCTTCCTTGGAACTGTTGCTGGTCATTGGTGCTATTTATTTCGAAATAAGGAGGTGAACACCGGTGCTTTGTATTGGTGGTACATCATATATACCACCGGGATTAGTGTAAAAGTAAACACATGTGAGCCTTAAACACATGTAAACAAACCTCATCATCGTCAGAAACTACTTTTTGCAACCGAAGTAACTCGTTCTTGTATCTGTGGAGACCGCCCGCTGCAACCTTACCACACCGAAACCTGCGCGTGCCATTCAGGAAGCCGGGAAATTCTTCAACTGTTCCCTCTGGCCCACAACGTTTCCTACGTGTTCGATAAGACAAATGCTGTTTGTTGTATGTGTGTTCACCTTCATACGCGTGTGTTCTTTCTTACGAGAAACGAGCGTAAGACAGTTCGTCAGGATTGAGCCATTTTTGTGAGAAACACGAGAGGGGTTTGACGGATTCTGCAAATCTGAACACTGCGTTTACGAGAGTTTTCAAGAAGTGCACAGCGGTGGTACAGTGCGTTTCAAAATTATATCTATTGTCCAAAACCGTGCCAAAAACATTTTGTGTAGTAGACAACATTGTTCGCCAAATAAAACCATCGTCCAAAAGTGTTTCAAAAATGTATTCTTTTTAACATATAGCTTATTGTGGCTCGCAAGCCCCCTCTATCACGCCACAAACAGGTGCAAATCATTTTCTTAGACCAATAAAGAATGATTCCGGCAAATATTTCTCGAAAAGTACAATGCGGCCCAATAACTACAAACAACTTTTTTCAAAAATCCTAGTTCTTACAAAATTAAGCGTTTTACAATTTGTCATTGTTCTCTTTTAAATGCGCACAAACGTGGGATAAAAAGCCAGCTATGCCCCAAAACCGCTTCATGCAAAAATTTGCAACAAACTTCAATTTAAACGTTTTACGATCTACAACATGGCAAAAGTTTCAGTGTCAGAATTTGTCAAGTACTCAAAAGTGAAAAAACGGTTTCCGAAAGAACATGATTAAGCATTCGAGAGATAGTATCTGCTAGACAGTGTTTCAGAAAACTCAAAAGAACAAATTTATTTTTTCGTCCAAAAAAGTTCAACATTGACGCCAAAACTGCTACACGTTATAGTGGTGTGATCTCTCCAAGGCAAAACATACTTTTTTCTATCGAGGCTCTATAAAGAGGCCTCAGCCATGGTTGAGACATGAATACTTTAAAAAAAGAAAAACTAAAAACTGCATATATTTAATCTTAAATTTCGTCGAACAGTATGCTGAAGAATTGAAAAACTATTTACTACCGTTCTTGTACTGCATATACGCCAAAACGTTTTCTTTTCAGCAGGATAATTTACAGTTACAAAAGTCAAAGGATATGAGACAGTGGTTTACAATTTTTTATATAATTGTATCGAAATATCTCAAAACGCTCTCTTGAGCTTCACTCTATCCAAGTTATCTGATTAGTGTTGGCTAGGACATTTTTTGCGCAAATAAGGCAATCAAGTACAGCTTATGAATTTAAGAGGTGTATTGAGGCTTGTTAAAGTATAAAAATATCTACTGTTTTTGATTTCTTATTAGACCATTCAAATAAATGCAACAAGTTGACGTAAATAAGATCTCGTCCATGAAAGACAATGGTCATCATGTAGACATGAATATTTGCGAAAAGAGAGCAAAAATCGCGAAAAGAATGTGATTTTGCTTTATAATTTTGTCTCGCTAGAAAAGATATAGTCAAGATGTATTAACTCTTCATATAGTTAACAAGTCAGTCTCGAATACAATTACCTAGTTACCACGAAATAAAGCGGTATTTATGCAAGACGTCGATATTCTCCCAAGTTCCATCATGTAAAAAACTAAGCTCCACTTAATCGAATCACTTTCTTTTCAACGTGAGCCAAAATATCCCCCGAGCATGCAACTTAAGCGGTAGATCTGCTTATTGAAAATGGACTTGAGCAAGAAAACAAATTCCAATAGTACTCCTCAAAAAGAATTAACCATGATTCAGACGAAGAAACCGATTCAGCAATTCCAACTTATGACTCGTTCTATCTCCAAAATCGATCACATAAATCATGAAAACGACTATTTTTTGCAAAAGAATTAGACAAAATATGGCATAGGATGTCGACATTTATCGAAAAAAATGGGAATAGAGGAAAAGGGCGTCGATATTCATTTATAGAAAAAGGTTTTTTTTGGACGTTTAGAATCATGCGTTATGGACGAAAATGTGACTTTCTTGGCCAACTATTAAGCATCAACGGGGCTACATTTGAGAGGTTGATAATGATATCTGTCTGCTCTGCTTGCTTTTTATTACACAATAACTAATTCAATGATATCGATGGCTTTTAGACAATGAAGCGTATTTAACGCCCCTGTATGGGGTTCAAAAAGTTTTAATTCTGTAGATACGCAACAGATGTTATCTTCAAACAATGTTTTAGTTTAAGTAATGGCCCGGGCGAAGGCAAAAATTAGTTTAGCAGCAAACGAAAGCTTTGTGTTTGTAAAACGGAAGTCTCTGTACTCTCGAATAGAATAGTCGATATTATTCCTCCAAATATCCCTGGCTCAAAAAGCAGACATTGATTTATTTATATCAAATTTATAGAATAAAAAACTATGTTGCAGAAGAGAGAACATGAAGAAAATAACTGTATAATGGACACTGCACATTTATTAGAACAATACCCCGAACAATGTAGTGTCATAATGGATAAGGGATACCATGGTGCTTCAGAGCATTTTCATGCAGTCCACCCGAAGAAAAACCCGATAAGGAGGAGTACTATCTCAATCTGAATTTAAGAATGATCAAAAGATTCCTTCGAATAGGATTAATTTGGAAATTATTTCGGCCGATTAACACAGTTATGGAATTTTCTAGTGTCAAAACATCGATGGAGAGAATTTTTATGAGGAACTATTTTTTTGTGTATACATGAAAACCGCGCGGGTTGGGTGGCATCCACTTCGGGTTGAAGATGAGGCCCAAATAATCGGATTAAAATTCGATTATATGCAGTTGGTGAGGAAGTTTGGAGAAAATCAAAAATGGGGCAACAAAAGTATTAGAGAGAAATGTCAGAGACGTACGAAATCCAAATATTATGAAATATGTTCGGATGGAGATACTATTACTGTGAACAATTTCTCATGATTAGTGTAAAAGCGGTACTGTAAACGAGGAGGAAGAATTGGATCAGCTTCTAAAATTTTTTTTAATGTTCGTTAGTATAGGGTTGCCTATGAAATAGGGTATGAAATGCAGTGCTCATAACTACCCGAGCTCGCTTGCCACACTTCATAATAAACAGCAGCCACATCTAACCTTTTGTTTTAGTCATTTGCGCAGATTGACGATTAACCCAATCGATTTCCGCCTAGTTTTCAAGCCTTTTATACCTTCCGCACGATCTTGGACGTTTCTAGTGAGATCAAAGGGCCCAATCTCCTTAATGCCGCCCGATGCCTTCTATTTTACGCGTGATACGCTCATATCCGATTCTTCCAAACTGCTTGACTCCTCACACTTCTCAGAGCTATGTACCACTGATATCCCGGCTAAATGATGTGTTATTCACTCCTGCACTGTTTTGGAAGGAGTCACAAGTCAAATTCGCGACTTACCATCAATCGGATTTTGGAAACCGTATCTTGATAAAAACAACTGTAGGGATGTGGCTGAAAAAGAACCCCATTCGTCTACTTTTGGCTTCTCCGCACAGAGTTTCCGATACCCCTTCTGTCTGCCACCGGAGTACTCAAAACTCCGCGTAAGCCCGCTACATCCCATTTAACGACCCAGAGAAACTACCTAACACGGGTTTCTCCTGCCTTCCCCCTTCACGTTACGGGAAGAATCCAAAATACACTCCGAGCGTGGCGACTCGCCTTTTTTTGTACGACCTGCCTGCGCAGCTGAAGGACAATGCCCTTCAAGGAGGTTTCTTCGCATGACTTAGAGAGTTCGCTCGATTGAGGACTAGCTTGGTGTATGACATGCTATACCGCTATTGCGTGCTGACGGCCGGTTAGGATCGGAAGTGCACACTCGTTGAACACGTGGACTGCACGGATGCCGAAGCTCGAGTGCGAGGCGTGCCACACGTGGCCCGGATTCTACCTAATGGTTAGTATTTTTTACTAATTTTTAGTATTTATTTAGCTACGCTATCGCTATTTAGTGTCTATTTTTCGGGCACGCGCCCACTGTCAGGGGCCGCGCGCCACACTACTTAGGAGGTTGAGCACTGCTCCCCAGTAAACACCCTCTTGGGAGAGACCAAGGAGAGAGTCTTGGCTCTGAACTTTTCGCCTTCGGCGCGTCTTCACCGCATACTGCGTGAGCGCCCGTGGCACGTTAGTTCATCCACCCCTCTATCGACCAGAGTGCTACCACCACCGTGGGTTCATATTTAATCGCCGATACTTGTCGTAGTCTCGCCCCTGTATAGTGTTTCGCCCCCGTTTCCTCTTGTTCTCCTTTTTGGCTCTCGTGAGTGGCCGCCTCATTCACCTCGCTCGTTCACCTCACACGAGTGTTTCCTCGCTCCTTTTGCGACAATCGCCGTGATACCGCTCCGCCTAGGATTGATCACACCCCGGACTGTGCCGTGCTCACCTGAACACTCTAGGTATATCCCGCCGGATTGGCCTCGGTCTTACACCCGACTCCGTCGGGCCTTTCCAGAGTGGCTCTGTTTCTGTGCTTTACTGAGACGCGTCTCCTCCGCTTGAGGCGTGTCTCTCAAGAGAGGAAGATCTCGAACATCTTCGTGGTGTCTCCGCTCCAAGCGTTGTCCTACCAGCTGGTCTCCGGACTTAGAAGTTTGAGTCGGGCACACTCAGTCATGATTAATCGGAAAGAGGACTCACAAATTGAGGTTGATCTCAGTTGCCTTCTTTGAGGAAGTTTCTTGGCCCCACTAGCCGATTGGGTTTGGATGCTCACGTGTAACGGATTCTGATCTCATGTCGTCCAAAGACCGTCCGAGGACGCGGAGTCAAACCGGTGCACCAGAACCCTCGCAACCATCCCGTATCCCTGTCCGTTCACGGTCTCATACCGGTGGATGGACTGGCGTGCCAGGTGGAAGGACCTCGAGAACTCCTGTCTCTGATTCGACAGCCCCCGCAAGTGGAGCAGGACCGGCGTCTGCCGCCGCCCAGATGCTCTCCCCTGCTAGGGACGTCACCCTCCATCCCAGCTTTGCAGCTGTGGAAGAGAAACTCTGCTCTATGCGGGAAGCTCAAGTCATCCTTGCAGAGGAGTTCGATTCCCTTCGCAAGAAGGTAAATGACACTGCTACGCAGGATTTTTCTGAGAACCTCCGTGTCCTCCGTGCGGATGTGAACGCAATTCTAGAGTCCCTTGGTGGACCCTCGGCCTTTTTCAAGGACGTCGCGGACAAGTTCTCGCGCGTCCGAAGCCGTCTCGAGACGTTGGAACAAACCCTAATGTCGGGGGATGATCCGGCCGAGCCGGTTGCAGTATCCCACAAGGGAAGAAAGGAAGAGAACCGCCAGGGTCGAAGGAAGCGAAGAAACACGGATCCCGAACCGCCAGACTCCTCATCCTCGGAGTCCGACTCTTCCGCTTCATCGGTGGAAGTAGCTCGCCGTGAGCGTTCCTCACGCTCTAAGCGGTCAATAGCCACCCATGGTGTGATGCGCGCCCGCACGAAGGGAAGGAAGCACACAGGTTTGAAGCAGCTGAAACCGACCAATTCGCTCTTTAAGAAGCTCTTATCATACCGGTACTACCGTTTGGAGGACTCCTCTTTGGATCGTACACCCCGTGGTACGGGATGATTGAAGGACTGCATTAAGCGAATGCATCTCTCATTACGAAACCAGTTGTTTTTTGGAGAAGACCCAATATTGGTGTTGGATTTCTTGGCACGCTTTGTCGCGGAAGCTGACATCCTTGGAATGAACGAGGGACAGGCCTACATTGCATTACCGTACTTCTTACGTGGGCTTGCAGAAGAACAGTATCACTCTGTCAGAGGTTCATCAAGCGCCTCCGAAGGAGGGGTCACATGCAGGCCTGAAGCATTTCAATACCTCCTGAGGTCGTATGCTACTAACTCCGCCATTCAGCAGGCTATATGCGCCCTGCGGGACACTCGCCAACGTCCAGGCGAGTCGGAAACTGATTATTCGTCGCGCCTTAACAAGGCCTTCCACCGCTGTGGCAATGATTACCCCGCTGAAGAGCGTTGTACCATGTTTGTCGATGGTTTGGACCCGGCGATCCGGACTCTGGTTGCTCGACGTCGAGAAGACAGACCTAAAGCCACGTATTTGGAACTAGTGCGGTTCGCTCGCGCAGAAGGTGAAGCCCTGCGCGCACACACTCCTGGATCCAGTGTTAGGTCCACAAAAGCGTTGATGTTACAACTGGGTACCCCGTCAGCTTCGATGATCGACGAACAGGCCTCTCGAAGGATTACGATAACATGCAGCTAGCCCATAGCGACGTTCATTCCATCCCGACAACGGAGTTACCCTCAACCTTGGACGAATCACAATACGTGATTGAGGATGACACGCTACTCTATGCGGATAATGGTCGCGTCCGTGCGCCACGCGTCCCACACGAGAGTGGTAATGTCCGCTTTTTGCGTCCTGGTTGGAGAGATACCGCCCCGCCTTGAAGTTCGCCGAGCCTCGCCACCCAACAACGGCTTCTGGTCTGATTTCTCATCTCTGCTACAAACCAGGCCATACTTCTCCACAATGTGTGTTGTCTCCCCGAGAATGGGCACAAGTCGTAGTCAATTACGAGGCCCTATCCCCGGCGTACAAAGCAGCTGTTCCGATTGCATCGTATATCCGTGCTCGAAGAGATGTTCCACGTCACGTGTTGCTTTCCCGAGCTCAGGTCGTACCTGCAGCGGGTTCCCGTGCCACCGACGTGGTCGGTCACCCCACCGCTTCTGCGGTACCTTCTGGACCTGATGTCCCGGAGTTGCCTGCTCAACGTCCTGAGCAGCCGCATCCGGCGGAGCAGGCCCAGAAAAACTAAATGTGGGAGTCTCCTCTCAAGGAGGGGCGCCCTCAGAGTTGAGGTCGACGGTGCCCGAGGCGTTAAAGCCTCGCTCCCCGGTCAATATCCTTTCAAGGAAAGAGGCCGTCAATGACGTGAAATCGGAACACTTTAGTGTTCTGCGTCTTCCGTGGAAACTTCTCTTCCATAACCGGTTCCCGGATAGAGTTCAGGTGATGGCCAAGAGAAACTACAAGGTCTATGCTGACCTTGGCCTTTCACCCCAGTTTATGGTGCGACACCTTACCGTCTTAGACACCGGTGCCGGTCTGAACTTTGTCGTGGAGGAAGTGTTACCGCCTGCTTTGCAGTCTAGGATCCGCGGCGACCACGTCCCGGAGGTCGCTGACGCGAGCAACAAACCGTTGGATACGGTGGGGTTCATAGAACTGGTAGTCCGCGTTGGCGCTCGCGTGGTGAAACTCGACTTCGTCGTACGTCGGAAATTAGCCGCCCCAGTCATCTTGGGTTGCGACTTTTGCGACCGCTTCGTCGAAGCTATCTTCCCCCGCCAATGACGTGTCGAGATGGAGGATGGATCGTCGACTCCGATCGTTCGTCGTCCGCTTAGGCGTGCCACGAAGAAGCATATCCCGCTACCGGCAGCACAGGAACCTGGACCGGATAACCGTGAATCTAATAAGCTCCTCTTCGCAGCGTCGTTGTGCGTCCCGCCTGAGTCCCCAATAATGGTGAAAGTAACCTCCCGTCAACACGGAATCCGGGTCTTGCAACCATTGTCGTCACTGTATGACAGGCACAGCCTCGAAATTGCGAATGGAATCGTCCATGTGGAGCCAAACCAACCGTTTCATGTGCTGATCGCCAATCTAGGGACTGGACCCCAGTATCTGGTGAAGAACCAATTGATAGGGACCGTCATGCCGCACCCCATCGCTATGATGCCGACAAGGCTGACCACAGCTGACGTTCTCGGACTCGTTCACTCTAAGGAGGGCGACAGCCCGGAACCCGTTTCATCGCCGGTACCCGGGGTTCAACCTGTAACATCAGGGACACAGCCCGTTTCAACGAGTGGTGACCGCCCCGATCCAGTCCAAGAGCTCGAGGACCTGGATCTCAGCCACGTCCCGGAGTCATACCGCCATCGATTTCGAGAACTTTTAAGGGACTTCACCACTATGCGGGACGGCTCTCTTGGTGAGATTGCCACTACGGAACACCGGATTGATTTGCTACCGGACACCCGACCCATCTCTCAGCACCAATACCGTGCCGGACCCGCCGCACGCACGGAGGAAAAGGCACAAGTGGATAAAATGCTTCGAGCAGGAGTCATTGAACCGGGTCAGTCGCCGTGGGCTTCTCCAGTAGTACTGGCTCCAAAGCAGGATGGTTCCTAGAGGTTTTGCGTCGACTACCGTCGGTTGAATACCGTCACCGTCAAGGACGTGTATCCAATCTCAAGAATGGACGAGTACATTGACTCGCTGGGCACCGCCACCGTCTTTACAACCCTGGACGCCAATTGGGGATACTGGCAAGTTCCGGTAAGGAATCAAGACCAGGATAAAACCGCTTTTGCGTGTCGCTCCGGCCTCTATCGTTTCAAACGGATGCCTTTTGGTCTTACCAACGCCCCCGCTACTTTCCAGTGAGCCATTGACATCTTATTGGCCCGCTTCAAATGGCGTACCTGCCTGGTCTACCTGGATGACATAATCGTCTTCTCAGATAATCTGGACAAACATCTCACTCATGTGAGGGATATCATGACCACGCTTCGAGATGCGGGTGTCACTCTTAAGTTGAAGAAATTTGACTTCTTCACAGACACCGTGAAGTATCTCTGCCATTTTATCCGTCCAGGACGTGTTACAATCGAGGAGACTCGTGTTAAGTCACTCAAAGAGGCTAAAGAACCGCGGACGCAAACCGAGCTTCGTTCCTTTCTGGGACTCGCGAACGTCTACCGACGATTCATCCCGCACTTTGCGGACAAGGCTGAACCGTTAAACGCACCCCTTCACCCCAGTTCAAACGGAATCTTTCAACTCTCTTAAGGATTCTGTCGTCTCCGCCCCGATCCTCTCGTTGCCCAAGCCTGGAAGGCCCTTCACCGTAGATACGGACGCCAGCGACTACCAAGTAGGTTGTGCACTGTTTCAAACTGCACCCAATGGGGAAAGACGCCCCGTAGGGTACTGGTCCCGATCGCTAAACGTCCACGAGAAAAATTACTCCGTCTCGGAGAAGGAATGCCTTGCAGTAGTGTGGGCATTACAAACGTTGCGCCCCTATCTCATGGGTAATCATTTCACCGTTTTCACGGACCACGTATCGCTTCGATTGTTACTCTCCATCTCGGAGCGTTCAGGCCGCTTGATGCGTTGCCGTCTCCGTCTAGCGGAATTTGACTTTGACGTGCAGTACCGAAAAGGATCGTGCAACACCCAAGCCGATGCTCTCTCCCGCCTGGTCACTACTGGCGAAGCACTACCCGTCAAAGACGATGAAGTACCCTGCTTTGCAGTGAGTAGCGACGACGCTACCATCGAAGACAAGGAACGAGACACGGACTCTTCAGATTCCGGTTCCGAATTGGACGACTTTCTTCTCTCGGAAGATTCCGAGAAACCCTTTCCAGGGAACTTCGTGCCTATTACCCTAGAGGAGATGATACGGGAGCAATTCGCTGACCCGTTCTGCTCCAAGGTCCGCGCTCAACTCAATGGAGGAGGTACTCGACCCTTTCAGGTGAATGACGCCGGATACCTTGTACGGACCGTCGGATCGCACCCACAAATCGTGGTACCACATAACCTCCAGTCGGGAGTCTTGCAGTTGTCGCACTACTCCAAACTGAGTGGCCACGTCGGGGGACGGAAACTTTACCTCACTCTACGCCGTAACTTCTACTGGCCTGCCATGGCAGTGGACTGCTACGCAACGGTGCGGTTTTGTACCGATTGCGCTCGGAACCGTGTAAAACTCCGCCGTCATGCGAAGAAGTTGAAGCTGTTTCCAGCTCGCGCTCCATTGGAGTTTGTGGCCATCGATATACTCGGTCCCTTCCTTACCACTAAGCGGAATTACAAGTTCTTACTCGTAATTAGGGATCGCTTCTCCAAGCTGGTCCGGACCGTACCGTTACGGAAGATCTCCGCCATGAGCGTGGCTCAAGCCTTCGTCCTACAGTGGGTCTTCGTCTACGGCCCACCGGTCAACCTCCTCTCCGATAACGGGAGACAGTTCGCCTCTCGTTTCTTCGAGGATGTGTGTCGCATTTTGGACATTAAGAACCTGTTCACGACCACTTAACACCCCCAAACTAATGGGCAGCCCGAATGGTTCAACCGGACATTAATTGCGACACTCCGTTCATACGTTGCAGACCACCCAAAAGATTGGAACTTGTTCACTAATACGCTCACCTTTGCGTACAATACGCAGGTGCACAGGACAACTGGATTAACGCCCTTCGAGCTGGTACTGTCCCGTACCCCACCGCCCGTAACGCTGGAACCACAGCCCACGCTGGATACCTTTCCGTCACCGACTGCTTACCGCGAAGCGTGGACAACTTGGCTCACGAAGCTCGTTCCCGGCGCACAGCGTTCAATGGGACGAGCCCAGGCCGCTTACAAGCGTGACTTTGATACCAAAGCCCCTTGCTCGCCTCCACGTCTCGCCCCCGACGGTTATGTATTCATCTGCAAAGAGTATTGGAATCCAGAGAAGGAGAAACGACACAAGCTGTCACCCGTTGCCGACGGCCCCTTTCGGGTTATTTCGGTGGCTCCCGACACTGTCGTTGTTGACCTCGCTGGTAATCACGAACGCATCTCCCGCGATCGCGTGGTATCGGCTCCTCCGCCGTTAATATCCCAACCTATTGGTGTGATTTCTCCCATTGAAACGGATTCATAGACCCCCTTACCCCAGGTCCCCCTGCGTCCCTACGCGTTACCACACACATCTCGGGGTTTGTCTGACCTTCCGCTACCCGCGGCGCCCAACCCGAAAGGAATCGTGTCGCCCATTCGTCGCTCCTCCCCAGTCCACGCAACGGACACCAACTCCGGTGCATCGTCTAAGGAGGGGGAGGCGCCCGACAGCCGTCGTAGTCCGGTCGATACCGTCGCTGGAAACGCCGCCCCGTCGCTGGTCATTCTTCGCCCATCAGGGGTGCCTGATACCGACATCCTGCACGACTCGAAGCAGTCGCTATCCAAGCCTCAGAACGCAGCTGCGGATAACGCCACCAACACTCGCCGAGGTGTCACCACACGTGCAACACGGAATGTAAATGCGCTCGACGCACCCGCAGCCTGATACAGTACGAGTGGACGAGGCACCAGCAAGTACCCCGCACAGGGAGGCGGATACATCCACGGCGCCGACGCCGGACAGCCAGCCATTGGAACCCTCACGTGACTACATGGAACCTCACCGTGGGACATAGAGGTGCGACGATGCGCCACCGCCCCAGCGATTCTCACCGCCGAAGCGAGCTTTACCTCTCCGATAAGCGGACCGACCACCCGGGTTACCCGCTGGTGTGGGCCCTCCAACCGGAGGGGGAAGCGCCGAAACAAGCCCGGCACTTGGGGAAAATGAACCGCCGAAGTCGGGTCGACATTCTACTCAGCCGAGGACTGCCTTGCGCGCTACACGGTCCGACCGGAGCGAAGCCGCCCGACGCGTGATCACTTCGGTACCCCCTGGCTCAGGACGGGTACCACCCGTAAATAGCGACACCGCCATACGGGATGGCCGGGAAGTGTACCGACAATAGTTCGTGGTCGGGCGCATTTTGGAGCACTCCTACCACCCAAAGGGGTATTTCCAATACTTGGTCCGTTGGTACGGGTACGGCTCCGAATGGGATTCAGACGAACCGATAGAGCACCTACCTCGGTCAAAGGTGGAACAGTATCATCGTCGTACTGTCACGGCTTTGCCGGCTACCATAGACCAAGCCCAAGTGGGATAAGAAGACACCCGATGGGGATAAAGGAACACAAGATCTGGATAAGGACCCTTGGAAGAAGGAGAAGATGCACAGAAGACCTGGAGAAGGACACTCAGAAGAGGTTGAAGAGAGGGAAGAAAACAAATACGTCATAGACGGAAGCAGTTTACTATTTTTGAAGTTGCAGCACACACTACCGCACAGCGGGATATACCAACCAAGTTCCCAAGGGATCAGTTGGAAGAACCCAGATTACCGTGCGCGCCAGCCGAATCGCTAGCGGAGTTACTCCCGCAGGCCAGGCGTGCCACGAGGGCGTCTCTCATCGTACCGATGTCGCCGCTCGCGCGTTCAGACCGACACCCCGAAGGAACTGGGAGATCACGGCCGCTTCTGGGCGTATGGGAACCTCGATAACTTCCGGTTCGTCCGGCAACGCCGCCGCCACTGGATCGACGACAGCACCTGCGTGAGTCGCTCCATGCGCCGGCAGCGCCGTAGTATCGGCACCATCGGGATCTCGCACGTCTTCCGTGACCTCGTCGCCACGGTATTCGGCCTCCTCCTCCGGGAAATAATCACCGCCATAGGCGTAGTAGAAGTCATCCGAGTTGACAAACCCCACGGGGTGCCCGTATGGTATGCCTCGCAGAGCCATCCGGAGTGCCGACGCCTCCGCCTCGGAGATCTCTTGCTGCTCCCATGGGTTAAAGAAGATGAAATCTCCAGCCAACGGCGTGCGACGCCCCGGAAACCGATCAGTCCCACCGGCTTCTTGACCACGGCCGCTCTGCCGGACAGGCACGACAGCACAGTCGACACGCCCCATGATGTTGATGAGCTCCTGAGATTCATCAGCGTTATTGACACCTCCAAGAGGGAGTTGAAGGTCCAGCTGCCGGATGTAACCACGCAAACGCGGAGGAAGATACCACAGTCGATAATGGTCGTAGGCTTCTCACAAGATGTACTCCGCGGCGCGGACTGCCGATTCGGTTAGGACCACGGACCATAAGCCCGAGGGCGGATCCTCGATGAGGTACGAGCCCAGATAGGGGACGACTGGAGGCAACTCCACGTAACATCCCCGGCACACCTCGACGGAGGACCACCACCCAGGCAGGAGAACGTATCGTCCGAACTGATAGAAGGGACTAATCCGGTTCATCTCCGTGTTCTGATAAGGGACAAGGAACCCAAAGCGAGAACTGCCCCGACACTCCTCGCGGATGAAGTTCTGTAACCACCGATATCGGGACTCACGACGAAGGTGACGGAACTCGGCACGAATGATCGGACGGACCCAGCAGATCGCTTCTTGACGCACTCGCGGTTGACCGCGCCATGCGTAAGTTTCCAACGCCGCAAGGCGGTCACAATAGCCGATCTCACCCTGAGTCCGGTACATCCGTAGGTCGAAGCCGAATTCGTCGGGGATCGGGTATTGGAAGTTCGCCCGGTTGATCCGTGAGTAGCCGATGCGGACGAAGGTACAATGCGCCTCTTCCGCCGACTCGCGCCTTCGCTGCAGAATCACGTGAACGGGAACCGCCACACGGCGTCGCCAGTCCCATGAAGTGGTGATCAAAGCCGGCAGCTCACCCGGGAGACGCGCATTGCCATCAGCATACGACGCCACGAGCTCTTCGTCGAAGACTGCTGTCGGATGGAACCACGGAGCTCTCCGGAGAATCGCCGCATGTTGACGCGGGTTTAACCCGGCGAGTTCGTCGTAAATGGACCAGGTGTCCTCCGCAGGATTGATGTGGCTTGCAGCTTCAACGGGACCCCGGGATCGGCTCGGCACGGTTGACGAGGCACTCCCCCGCGGAAGGGGAGCCGGAAGGAAACCGGAGAAGTAACCCCTGCGGGCATTGTTACCACCGTTCATCGGGAGTACTGGTCGCCGAGGTATCTGGATGTGTTCGCTGGAAGTTGGCCTACGATGCAGAAGAACGCTCGAAGTTCGAGGAGTGGTTACCGCGTTGGTGCGTTTGTCGTTCGGTTGTGCAGCTCTGCCGTCGACAGTCAAGTGGTCGCTAGACGCGTTACGCGCCTCGCTCTTATGCCGGTTGGACCGTTGCCTCCCCGCCATGTCGACGGCGTGTTCGTCACCTAAGGAGGGGGATATGAAGGACAATGCTTTTCAAGGGGGTTTCTTCGCAGGACTTAGAGATTTCGCTCGCTTGAGGACTAGCTTGGTCTATGACAAGCTATACCGCTATTGCGTGCTGACGGCCGGTTAGGACCGTAAGTGCACACTGATGGAACACGTGGACGGCACGGATTCCAACGCTCGAGTGCGAGGCGTGCCACATGTTGCCCGGATTCTACCTAATGGTTAGTATTTTCTACTAATTTTTAGTATTTATTTAGCTACGCTATCGCTATTTAGTGTCTATTTTTCGGGCGCACGCCCACTGTCAGGGGCCGCGCGCCACACTACTCAGGAGGTTGAGCACTGCTCCCCAGGAAACACCCTCTCGGGAAAGACCAAGGAGGGAGTCTTGGCTCTGAACTTTTCGCCTTCGGCGCGTCTTCACTGCATACTGCGTGAGCGCCCGTGGCATGTTAGTTCATCCAACCCTCTTTCAACCAGAGTGCTACCACCACCGTGGGTTCATATTTAATCGCCAACACTTGTCGTAGTCTCGCCTCTGTATAGGGTTTCGCCCCCGTTTCTTCTTGTTCTCCTTTTTGGCTCTCGTGAGTGGCCGCCTCACTCACCTCGCTCGTTCACTTCATACGAGTGTTTCCTCGCTCGTTTTCCGACAATTGCCGAGATACCGCTCCGCCTAGGATTGATCACACCCCGGACTGTGCCGTGCTCACCTACACACTCTAGGTATATCCCGCCGGATTGGCCTCGGTCTTACACCCGACTCTGTCATGCCTTTCCAGAGTAGCTCTGTTTCTGTGCTCCGCTGGGACGCGTCTCTTCCGCCTGAGGCGTGTCTCTCAAGAGAGAAAGAGCCCGAACATCTTCGTGGTGTCTCCGCTCCAAGCGTTGTCCTACAGCAGCAAATACCGTTTGGAACGTAATAAACTCGAGCGCAGTGAAACGCGTTTGATCCCTAAGTTCTCTCTCAAATACGCAAGAAATTTCGTATCTGTGTACCCATCAAGGTCGAGTGATACCTATTCAAGCATTTTTCTGACGAACTCCGAACTAGTTTCCCACTCTTCATCCAAACAGTGGTAGAGAAGGTTGTCTCCCTATTATAGCCGGAAATCGCCGAACAGGATTCATAGGAAACTCGCATGAATGGCCTCCTAGGCGCCTTCGAGCAGCTTTCCGCCACAAAAGTGATTTTGACCCAAGCCAATGAAACACCCAAGTTTGCCGATGGTAAGCGACTGATCAAGAATAAACAGCAGCCAGGAGATAGCTCGTATGGTCGTGAATCTTCCAGCAGCTGCATCTCAGGGAGATCCGCACGGAGATTTGGACAATTATTCTGAAGACATGAGAAACAGTCGAGATCAAGTAGGCCTAACCCTCCGATTCTGGTCGCAAAAGCCGTGCACGGAAAAGTTGCAGACGCCACAAGAGGCATAAATCTTCCGATTCGGACTCTGAATCTGGCCCTACGCTGTCTTGGGACGCAGATTTCCGAGTGTACAGGAACGCTGACTTGCGAAGTGGTTCACATGGCCAATTGGAACTGTATCGTTCCTGCTGCATTAATTCAGCGCTTACGCGTATCAAGAACATGAACGGTCGATTCTCCTAAGTGGTAAATTACCGCACGTAACGCCTGGATAGTAGGTCAGATCCTTTCAATACCCGCGAGGCTCAGTAAACCCCACGCTTCCGGAAGAACTTGAATATCCAAGTGAAGGAACATTCAATCTCTGGATAAAATACGATGTCGATTCTGAACTTCCTTCAGCGGTTTAAGACCGCATTCAACCATAACGAAATAACTGAAGCGGCAGCGCTCTGGTGTCTCTAGTTCTTCCTTAATGGTACAGCTCACGCGCTGGTTCGATCCTGGATTCTGGGGGTGTCTAGCGCTGTATACATACCGAGCCGCAAATACCTCAAGATCAATGCTGAA